>JAJOOI010016211.1:0-20734 GCA_029582585.1 Solanum bukasovii
TTAAGCAATACCTTTGTGCAATGTATGGGCAACGTCCCATACCATCACCCACACTAAGGCACCACCTTAAGGTCACACAAAGTGCACTTACCATGCGTACCTAAACCTTCACCAATTAATCACATAAGACATATAAGCACATAAGCCAACAAGTCACTTCATAAAGCTAGAACACTCATCAAATGTCATCCCAAGACTCACCTAAGTAAGACATGGTGAGGCGGCCTATACTACCTCTCCATACCACACCCAAGTGATCCTTAAGGCTACACAAGACAAGCTCAATTGACATATCAACATAAATCGTTGATTCAACTTAATGCATTTAGACAACTTCATTCACTAATGACATAAGATCATCACATACATTCAATTCAACATAAGCACTTACATTCAATTCATTATGACTCACTTTCACATTAGCATGCTCAAAGACCAACACTTTCATTAATTAGCCCAAAGAGACTCATTTATTCATTACCCTTACTGACACACCAAGATCTCCCTTAAATGTCTACTTGTGCAATGTCTAGATGATGTCCCATTCCACCACCTATCCTAAGTAGTACACCCTTAAGAGACCTTAGTTCATTCATTCATTAATGTGGGGGAAGAGCCTTAACTGACATAGACCATGGAGCTTGACATGGAATCCCGGTAGTAACCCTTACCGGATGAGGGATCCCCACTTGCCTAAGGTAGGGTCATTCGTTTAGCCATTACGTGGTAGAGACCACTAGCTAGTCCTATGTGGGCACATAGTTAAGGGATAGAAGGATTGCTTCTAAGTACCCACATCTCAACTAACGAAGGGGCACCCATCTTAAGAGTTGCTACTAAATACTCACATCTCAACTAATGAAAGAGTATCCACCCATCTTCATATCCTCTCGGTCCTAGACAATACTCCCCCACAGAGTTGGACATTCATTTCATTCATTCATTTACGGAGAAGGATTGCTACTAAGTACTCTCATCTCAACTCACGAATGAGTACCCATCCTAGCCCAACATTCATTTATTTAGGGATAAAGATTGCTACTAGGAACTCTCATCTCAACTCACGAATGAGTACTCATCCTAACCCAACATTCATTCATTTACGGATAAGAATTGCTACAAAGTACTCTTATCTCAACTCACGAAGGAGTACTCATCCTAACCCACATTCATTCATTTAGGAAGCTCTTGGATCCAAAGATGAGAAAACCTTTCATCTAGGAACCCCATTCATTCAAAGGAGTACTTTATGAGACTATCCTTACAATAGACCCAACTTTCAATCATTAGCATTAACTCCCCATTCTTTTCATTCATTCTCACATTCCTCCATTTTTTCATTCATTCTCACATTCTTTCATTCTTTTCATTCATTCTTCACTAGGTGTGAGAGTAGGTAAACATAGTCTATCCTAACCTCACCTTCATTATAAGTCATTCAAAGAAGACAACAACCAAGCATAACACATAAAGTCTCTACACAAGGTCACATTTCATACTCTTAGACCATACACAAACTAACATCATATCACATTACCTTCACATAATCAATATTACTAAAAACAACAATCATCCAACTTTGCCTACAAGGTCATGATCATAACATGCTTATAAAGTAAACACCTCCCAACTTTCAAAGGGATCAAACCTCACAATTCTAACTTATACAACATATATATAAAAAATACTAGAATCAATAATCTATTCACAACTTCATTATCATCATAAACCTTAGGTCACAATTGCCCATTCAAGGCCAACATCCAATATAACACAATTGACCATCAATTCCTAATAATTCAATATAGAACAATACATAAATCAATAGCCCATAACAATCTACACATTAATATCACATTATTAGCTCATAATCAATAGACACATTTTAGACCCAAAAATTAGGATTTCAAGATATGCAAGGGTTCATGGAGTTTTTGATCTTAAAACCCTCAATATTAACATAAATCATCATTTGAAATACTTTCATGCAAGAACCCAAATTAGAATTGAAATTGCGGTTTTTAGTGTTTTTGAAAACCATTGAAATCTCATTGATTGAAAGGAGAATCAATGATAAAATCCCCATACCTTTGTGATTAATTTCCTTAGGAATTTGAAGGAGAAATCAGTAGGAACCCATCCCCTAACTTGAAGCTTCATCAATGTCTTCCATGGAGTTCTAGAGAGGGAATTTATTTGAGAGGGAAGGTTCAATTTGGATAATGAGGTCTAATTCTAGGTTTTGGGTTTTTAACCAACTTAAAATACCCTAAAATAGGTAGAATAACCATTTATAATAATTCTCATAGTACCCAAACTACCCCTCACTTAGTTGGACGTTTTTAAAACAAGTCAAACTTGAGTTTTATTTTCACAGATTTTGTCGGGAAACAAGTCCGAGACGCGGAGGTGTTCCCACAAGTTTATGGAAATTAAATTTCGAGATAGTAGAGTTCGCGGCGTTTCCGCGAAGCGGAGCAACTCTTTTTGGCCATTGGTGCAGCAGGTCCGCGACGCGGAGCCACTCCCTCCATGAGCAACTTCAAGTTGCCTTGGCAGCTTGTTTGGCCAAGGGTGAGGGTCCTCCTCGGGGACCCTTAGGGTAGTCCCGGGGAGTCGTA
The DNA here is from genome assembly GCA_029582585.1 of Solanum bukasovii. Lineage (NCBI taxonomy): Eukaryota > Viridiplantae > Streptophyta > Magnoliopsida > Solanales > Solanaceae > Solanum > Solanum bukasovii. Next base: position 2,622 of record JAJOOI010016211.1, read on the forward strand.
CCCGAACGTTTTGATCCTAAAAACATTTATTAAAACACTAGGGTCACCTCCACTGATTTTAGACTCCAAACAACGCATAAAAACATGAATAACACACTAGAACATACCAACAAGTAAAAGACTAGCTTCCGAACGTGTTGGTCGTCCCTTGACGTTTGACTTCCAAACTCTTTAAAACTAACTAAAAAAGCTATTCTTCATTATTTTAACAAGTTATTAATGCATAAAACCCATGTGAGGCTCTACTTTATCCTACTTCATTTTGAGGGGAATTACAATAACCCCCACTTGGGAACATTCGCCCTCAAATGATACTTCAAACATTGAAAAGTAAAGACTCTAGGACTAGCAGCCTACAACAAGCATGTAATATCAATACTACAGCACACATCAAGGAGGAAACATCAACTCCCTATAAAAAGCATTACAACACGACTTTCATGCAATTCAAGGAAGTAGGAATAACATTTACCACTCAATATGCACAAAACTTTACCATTTCTCATTTCTTTGGAGGAACTTCCTTCTCCATAGCATATCATGCTCATTTCAACATTTATAGGCTCACCATACTATTTCTCTCAAAAGCATAATCATGCAACATCAAGATCACATCAAGGCATGCTCAACTAGGCATCTCATGGAGCAATTTAAACAATTCTTCATAAATGCATATAAATCATGAGGGACATAATCATGAAAACTCATTTATTTATTTCAACAAGAATTCAATTAAAATATGCACATCATAAGGAGAATATGGAAACTCAATTTACATAGGACTCCAACATGAAACATGCTACTAAGAACTCTTTGTTTCAAGCTTGAATTAGAATAGAAGGAAAAGATAAGGATATCAACAACCTTACTACTCACTCATCATCCGCCACTTAGGGTAAACCCATCTAAGAGCACATTAAAGTAACCAAGATAACTATCACTTACCAATTAAGCAAAATGTGCCCCTCGTGGGATCAAGTAATGCAAACTCCTTTAATCATTATCTCCTTCATCTCTAAGGTAGGAACCATTCTCCACTAAATCTTCACTATACTCCCTTAGGTGAGTATTTCAAGAATCCAAAAAAAATGAGTATCTATACCACTCCACTTCATATCTATCATCCAAAGTGGTTCTCAACATGGAGAACTAAAGGAAGTTCAATGTAGAAATAGTAAGGGCACTCAAGACCTTACCATCTAGGCACATTATCCCCCACTTGGGGTGAGCTTAATCAACTCTTTATCACATCATACCCTTATCATCACCTTTGGTGTAACTTTCCGCTCAACCATGCCTAGGTATTATCTAAACACCCTCTTGAATGACCATACTTAAGATCAACCTTACAAGACAACTATCCTCTTTAGAGTTGGTCAACATCTATTCTCTTCTCCTTCCCATGAAGTAAGGGATACATGCAACTCTCCAAGTTAACCTTAGAGCAAAACACTATCCCAACTCATGGAACAAAGCCCTTTTTTTCCGCTCTTAGGGCAACCCTACACAAGAACTATGATTCACACAAGGCCAACCATGAAGCATCACTCATAAGAAAAAAAGCAACTTTCAACTCACCCTAGTTACCACATTCCTTCAAAACTCCTCAAATCTACACCATGACTTTCTACTATCATTTCCCATCACCATAAAGAAACTCATCATCCTATAAAGGATTTCATTCTTACCGTAACGACTCTTATCATACAAGAACTACACCACCATACAACATTTTCAATGTAATTCTCCCAATCTCATAGGTCACACATAGCCATGATTGGCATCACAATACGATTTCCAAATCTACCTTCATATATACTCATATAGTCACCACATCATAATAAGCATTAAAACTCACATTTTCTTCCATCGATCCTTGCAACATCACCCCTTCCAAGTAATCACATCTAGAAGACCACCGAACAAGGGAAAATAAGAGAGAAAAATCATATGGAGTTAAGCTCTACGACACGACACAAGAGTAATGAAGAAAGTGAAACTTCTATCGTTCTATAGCCGCTCAGTCATAGATGTGTCGCGACTCACACCGATGAACAAGACTCTACTAGATGTGGCTTTCGAGACTTTGAACCTAAAAGTAATCTATAAAACCTTAAGCTCTGATACCAAGTTTGTAACGACCCGAGAGCACCCCCTAGTCGTTACATGCGTATTCGACCTCTCGCAGGTCTTATACAAGCCTTAGCATTCATTCATTCACTAAGAATTTAAAGCTTTTATTCAATAAAACCATAAGACTTCAAGAGTCATCAACATTTGAAAACGTCAATACGCAAACGGAACTACTAAGTCTCTTTAGCCAATCTTAGACAAGAACTTAAAACGTACCAAGGGACACCGCCCTTTACAAATGAAATAAACTTAAGTGTCTATTACAATGACTAAGAACCTTCTAAACATAGTCCTCGAATCTTGAGGACATACTAAAGACTTGGAAGAGTGAAGCAATCCAAGCAACTCCAAAGCACAATCCCCTTCTAGTTATCAGAACCTACACTTGTAGTAAAATAGCAGAAAGGGGTTAGTACAACACACATACTAAGTATGAGGATATGCAAAACATGCTAAAAAGGACATTTGTTTGGAAGCTATGCTTTCATGCCATTTTGATAAAAATCAACATAATAGGCACCTTACAAGTCACAACCAACAATACAAAGTCATATGCTTCACAATACATCATAAACATACATAACCCATTTACCTTTTTTGGCTTGCTCAAGAGAGAGGTTTTAGAATTAAGATTAATGATTAATGATTTGTAGGGATTGGGTTGAGCTGGGTTCAGCTCGAGAGAGTGAATCCTAAACCCAATCCTGCTCATGTAGCTTGAAAGAGTGGATGAATTAAGGTGTGGGTTGTTCTTCATTGTCATGCTTGTTGATGTTTGAAAGAAATCACCTGATTCGGGATAGTTGTTCGATATAAAGCTATCTCCCTTATAGTCTAGCCTACTCACTGATTTTTATTAGTTTACTAGTAGTTTCAATTACCCATATATCAAATTTTTCCTATAATTGATCACATCTTGAGAATTACTCTTGTTATTGTTATCTCAAATTGTTTTTGACTGCATTTTAGTTGATAATTGAAAACCAAAACCCCCTATCTGTCATTCATGTCACCATATTTAATTTGTTTCATGTCTTTTTTGATAATATCTATTCCTATGGCTAAATAGACCATAATTGCACTTTTTTAATTGAATGTGAACACGTACCACTCTCTGTGGGATTCGACCCCAACTTTTGTTGGGTTTTATTCTGACTAACAATCGTTTGCACCTAGAATTGGATGAGGTGTGCTTGAAATGTTAATAAAAATGGAAACAATGCTAGGGAGTGGTGTTGTTTAAAATTCTTTTGGTGAAGTTGAATTGTGATCTTTTTAGTTATAGTTGAATCTACTTATTTTGGTTTTTATTTTTTGTTGCTTGTGTTAAAACAGAAGAAAAGATTAGTGTTGACGGAAGTAAAGGTAGCCAAGTGGGCCACCAATATTATGTATGAAACCTCAATGATGTCAATGACCCAAATGTTTATGACCAAATCTAAATGGGTGGTGTTGAGGAAATTCGTTTACCTTTGGCTGAATGAAATGTTGTTTTTCACATAAGAAGCACTGTGCTTTAGCTCCTACAATTGAAAGGATTATTTGGGGAGCTGGCTCATTAGGATCCCGATGAGCATATTAGCAATTTTGTGGATGTCTATGGACCATTCTCATTTAAGAACATATCACAAGAATCAATCCATCTTAGGTTGTTGCCATTTTCTCTGATGGGCGAGCATATCAAGTGGTTTGCTGAGTTGCCAAGAGATTCCATCACTTCTTGGATGGAGCTAATCACAGTATTCCAAGTGAGATTTTTCCTTCCATCAATATGATGATACATAGGGATAGTATCCAAGGTTTCAAACGCTTGGATGGTGAGCCAATCTATGAGATGTGGCTGAGATATAAGAAGTTGGTGTGCAATGACCAACTCATGGCTTTCCCAATAATGCTCTAATGCAATACTACTATTGGAGCCTCGACTCGGCTAACAAAGGAGTTGGTGATCAACTTGTTCCTGATGGTATAATGCAACAACCCTATGAAGTAGCATCCCAACTCTTTCATTGGACGACCAAGATAAATATGGCATGGTACACTTGTGAGGACCAAGTATCTCCTCCTAATTTTATATTGACAAAAGAGTAGATCGAGAAGGATCAATAGAGAGACCAAAACATGGCCAAACTGATGGCCCAGCTGGATATCTTTGCTAAAAAAGTCATAGGTGTTGGTACAAAGAGTGTTAATGGTGTGGGTATTAATGGAGTAAACTCCGATGAAGCACACTTTGAAGCATTGTATAATGAGGAGGTGAACTTCCTAGCCAATAAAAGAGGAGGTTATCATGCAAACTATCCATGATAGGGTGGAAATAAAGGTTGGAAGAAAGATGAGGGCTGGAATGACCGTGACAGAGATTGGTGTGATCGCAACGACACTTGGAAGGAAAAGATGGGGAAAATAATATGTTCTCACGCATTCTCAACAAAGTTGAAGGGTCCGACAAAGTGTCAAAAGAAATTAAAGAAGATGTCTCGACTCTCTGTTAGACAGTGACCTCTCACTCAGTTTCTATTAAGCAGCTGAAGACCCAAATAGGTCAAATTTCTTCACATTTGAGTCCAAAACATCAAGGGAAGTTTCCTAGTGATACAATGGCAAACCCTAAAAATGAAGCGTGAATGGGTACTTTTGTCGTGCTACGACGTTAAATAAGGCACTTCTTGGGAGGCAACACAAGTTTTTAATCATTTATCTTTTAATTTTGAAAAACGGGTGTTGATTGTATAGGTTGAAAAGTCAAGTATGTTTGAAAAAAGGAAGTTTAACGAGCCAAAAGTCCAATCCCCGACTCGCCGAAGAGGTCAGCGAGCCCTAATTGGACCGCCGTTGGATCCACAAAACCTGAACCAGAAGTCTCTAAAACTAGGCAAGCCAATTGCTTAATCGGCTACTCACCAAACAGGTGGGTGAGCCCGATTTTGTCCGCCATTTGCACCCCAAAATTGATTAGAGGTCCTGTAAAACTTGGCCAGGTAAAGTACCAGTCGACGCATCGTCGAGTGGTTCGGCGTGATGACCTACTCCACCAAAAGGGCCGCGAACTGAAAGGTTTTAAAAGGCCAAACGGTTTAAAATTTCAAAAATTTTCATATTCTCTCATTCCTAACCCCGTGCACTTTCACCCAAATTTCAGTTATTCCTTGTTTTTGATGTTTCATTTGATTTTTATGTGTGACCTGGTGCTCGGATTTAGAATACTTTGTTGCTTAGCTTTGCAATTTCTCAATTTGGCATACAAGTTGGTTTTTCGAACCCCGTACTTTAGTTCAGTGCTTAAACTCAAATGAAATCTATAATTGTATATTGATATGTGTTGGGTAATTGTTTAAATGGTGTTTTTATAGGTCGGATTATGTGTAGTGTGTTCGAAATTTTGCCTAAATGCTTAAATCGATGATTTCCCATGTTATGTGCATTAAAATTGGTCTTAAATTGTTGGTTTGCAGTTATTTTGTGTTGGGTCTAGTTAGGTAACTCTGAGTAAGCCCAAATTGTGCCAAATGACGTAATTTCCCCAATGATAGAGCATTTCACGTCATTCTTAAGGACAAAAGTCATCAAATGGATAATTTTGGCCAAATCGGGGAAAGTCTGAGTACCCCGAAGGCATGGGTCATATGTGTCTGGTACTAATTGCATATTGTATGTTTTTGATTTTGAATTTTGGGGTTGCAATCTTGATTTGGGGAAATAGGGTTGAAATTTTGCGCGTTGGGCTGTTTGGCCAGATGCGTCGAGCTTGCGAAATGGTTCGGCGGATCGACAACGTCCCCCTTTGATCACCCATAATTTCTTGTTTTGGATAATTTGAGTTTGTATGTTTTGAGGGGAAGCCTAAGCTCGCTGAGTTCACTCTGCCACTGGCCGAAAGGTTCTTTTGATCACCTATTTTGTGCCCATAACCCCAAAAATGCATTGTAATATTCGGCGGATTAGTCTAAGCTCGCCAATTGGTGTCGGTGATTCACCGAATAGACCAAAGCATCGCCGACATGCCTTAATTCAAAAAATTATTTAAGCTGGTCCTTTTGGCTAGTCCGATCTGGCTCGCCTAGGTAACTGGTTTGGCGAGTCTTTCTGCAACATCATTTCTGCAATTTCCTTGAATGATTTCTAACACTTTTTTTATGTGTCTTGCAGATATAGCTAGAATTTTTTTGGATGAAACTGGTATGGCCCTCCTTCCCCCACCCCCTCTCTCTGGAAACGAGCATGGGGTATTGTGATAAATGAGGAAGAAGCGGTTTCCACCACAAAGGGCAAGAAAGCACCTCTGAAGGGAGGCAGAGGCAAGGGCTAGGCACCCATAGTTGAGAGACCGGAGACCAACTCTGGCAGTGATGGAGAGTTCTTTGATTCTCAAGCTTCATTCTCCTAGCCTGAGGATGATCAATTACTACACACCTGACGAGCAGAGATTCATGGAAAGGCTTGTCCAGATCCGTCTAGGATTTAGGAGTCTACCCTTCCTGCTGTAGATACAATGTCAACTCCGGCACAACCGGTGGTTCCAGGACCACTTGTTTAGGGTCCACCTCCCTGATTACTCAACCGGTTAAAGGCCGAGGGATTGAGGACCATCCTAGAAGAGAAAAGACTTTCCACAGATTGTGTAGTGGACATGTACCCTATTATGTGGGATAAAATTCGATTCCATGGGCTTGTGATATTCACCAGGCCCCGTGGCCCATACCTTCCCACATGGGTCCGAGAATTCTACACTGCATATGCTGATTTGGTACCCCAAGGGAATAAGAAGGCCAGTGCTTTCCGATCGGTAGAGTCGGTGATGGTCCAAGGGAGGACAATGAGATGCATCAGCAATGATATCAATGCTGCACTTGACAAGACTACATGCTTTGAGCACGAGTACCAGAGCATGATCACGGCAAACACTTTGAATGACCTCAAGGGATGGCTAGCTCCCCTTATTTCTGATGCCACCCAAAGGTGGATTGAGGCTGGAGCCCCTATTGAGAAGAAGGAGTTGAACATATCAGCTCGGTATTGTTTTGAGTTCGTCAACAACTCTATCATGCCATCACAAAATGAGTCCATCCTTCACCACCCCAAGGCAGCCTGTCTCGGATCGATCATAGCTAGGAAGAGGTTGAACTTGCGGCAGATAATAGAGCAGGAAATGGACATAAGGGCCAAACAGTGCCAGACATCCCTTCCATTTTGAGTACTTATTACAAAGTTGTGTCAGTGGGCTAGAGTTCCTCTTGAAGAGAAGAGGGATGTTGAGGTTACACCGATATCCTCAGCCGACATCTGGCGCATAGAGGCTGAGTGCACACAGGATGAGGATTATAGGAGGAGAGCAGCTCTGGTGGATACAGCCCCGGAGGTTGATATTGATTATATACCTGCAGAGGGTGCTTTGCCTACTCTGGCCTCCGGGCCTTTAGCTATATCTACTTCCACTCCTTCCCAGGTCTTAGTTTTTTCTGCTAACTCCCCCTAGAGCTACCGCAGGTACAACTACCTCGAGGACTCCGATCACTCAGGCCATGCTCCTCAAGATGGGGCACCTATCCCATTCTGTCGATGTGCATGATTCCTAGATAGAGGCCGAGGTGCCCTAGATGATTGAGAGAGCCATTACAGTTGCATTGACACCTCTTCGGACTTCCGTTGATGCTCTCATGGCGAGAGTAGAGATATGTGAGAGAGGATAGGGGGTTACCACTGAGTTTACATCTTTGAAAGCTAAGGTTTTTGAGTTGAGGAAGGATGTGGACCATTTGAAGTCCACATACTTCACCTCACTGTTTGAGTTAGTAAAGGTTCCTGATGATCCGAGTGCTTAGATTCCAGCTTGTGCTGAGGTACTTCCAGCTACCACTGGAGATGATATTATGGAGGATGTTGTTGCTGCTGAGTCTGAGGCTGAGACCGATGAGGAGTAGCTTGGGGAGCGAGATCCGACTGTTTGTGAGGATCTGGCCGACTTAGAGGGTTCCATGTTCGAGACAGCTTGACAAACATCTTTGAGGGATACTTCTATGGCATGCTCGAGTGGATCTAGTGTATATGTAGCACCGGGCGCTGATGCCCCGACATATGGAGTGACTGAGATGCTGACTTCACCCTAGGCATAGCCGGGCAGGATGACATTTTTACCTTGATGAGTCCACAATATGTACTATTTAGGGCTTTATTTTAATAGATTTAGTATCCTCAAATTCATATTTTGTGCCAATAACTGATGTAAATCCTTGAATTTTAGGTATTTAGATTGAGGAACAAAGCATGGACACTAATAAGCAAAAAGGAACAAGGCAGCTAAAATAACGAACAAAAAAAGGCCTGAGGATCACCTAAACTATTGGGCGAGTCGCCGAATGGCCTTGACCTCGCCTAATGTTCCAGTGTGCCAAGCCCTGAAGAAGAAAATCAAGTTGGTGATAGAAGAGAGCAGTCGGCGAGTCACCGAACGGTTCTGCGATGAAAAACCTTATCGCCCGAATTTACAAAACTTGAAGTTGCTGAAGGCAAAAGTAGAAAGGCGATGAACCAGACCAAAGAGTGGATCGCCGAGTGGATCGGCGATCCCGACTACCTGCGCTGATTGGTCCTTCGCAGAACAATTTTGGACGACTATAAATATATTTTTAAATTCTTTGTTTAGTTTGCAATTTTAGAATATCAAGTTTATTATTCAGTTTTAGAACTTAGAACTTTTTTGGAGGCGTTTTCCCGTAGCTTTGAAGATTTCCATTTCTAAGAAATTGGAAGTGGGTATTGAAAATTCTTTATCTTAGACATTTGTAAAGACAATATTAATCGTACCTAGTTGATGGAAACACATTTCGGTATTGATTTTTATCTTTTTACTATGTCTCACTAAAACCCCCAATTCTTGGGTTGTGATTATGTGATTATGGGTTGATTTAACTGCTGGGTAATGTTAGTTAATAGTTTATTTGTTGTTTAAAGGTGATTACGGTCAGTAATTGTGGTTGAATTCAATGGTGTTGTAGTTGCAAATACATTATTAACTTCGTGTTTTTGGCTTGCTTGAGAGAGGTTTTGAAATCAAAATTACTGATTTGATGGTCTGTGGGTATTGGGTTGTAGTGTCTTCAGCTCGAGAGAGTGAATCCTAAACCCTTTTCCACACATTCAACTCGAGAGAGTGAATGGACTAAGGAGAAGGCTGGTCTTAATTGGTGCTTATTGGTGTTCGAGAGAAACCAATTTGATTGGGGATACGTTGTTCGTGAGAAAGTTTATCCAGACTAAAGTCTAGCCGATTCACCGATTTACAACTATTTACCATTAATTGCAATTAACCGGTTGTTTACCTTTGCCCATAATCCAATCACATACCAAGAATCCCATGTCCATTTTCATATTTTTGTGTTATTTGTTGTATTAATTGATAATTACAAAACCTCCTTTGATAATTGACACTTGTGTCACCCTTAATTTAAGATCTGGTTTATTTCGTAAATGCTTTTAGCTATGATTGATTAGAGCATATTTAACCTTTCTATTAATTCTCATCTACGTACCACTCCCTTGGGACTCGACCCCAACTCACTAGTTGGGTTATATTAATACATAACGATCGTTGACGCTTAGTATCGGATGCAGTGTCTTTGATAACGTTATTCAAATCAAAATGGAGACGCTACCGGGGAGTGGTGTCACTTGAGAATTTTTAGTTAAGTTGGATTTTGTTCTTGTTAGTCATAGTCGAACTTACTTAATTTTTAGTTTTGGTTTTTGTGTTGCTGTTTTGAGCAGAGAATTGGAGCATAGTTGGTAGCAGCAGTAGCCCAATGGATTACCCTTCTTCGAGATTCATGATTTTTAGGGATAACATCCTAAATTTCAAGCAATTGGAGGGTGAGTCCATTTATGAGTTTTGGAAAAGGATTAAAATCTTATTGCTGCAATGCCCAACTTATGAGATTCCGGATAAACTACTTCTGGAATGCTTCTACCGGGGTTTTTACCCCGAAAATAGAATAATGGCTGACCAATTCTTTTTGGGCTGCTTGATGTGACACTCCTATGAGACCGCATCCCAACTCCTTGATTTTGTGGTCAAAACCAACAAGGAGAAGAAGGAGTAAGAAAAGGACCAAGACTTGGTCACTTTGCTGGGTTAGCAGGATACCTTGGCCCAAAAGGTCAAGGACTTGGAGGTGCTCTCAAAAAATAAGGACAGGTACATCCCGCCTCACGAGCGTCGAAAAATGAAGAAACAAGAGAGAATGTCTTGATGCTGAACTAGATGACGACCTCTCATTCTATGCTCATTCAGCTACTAGGGTCCCAAATGGACCAAATGTTGTTTTCTCTCTACCCAAAGTCAAAAGAGGGGTCGCCTTATGAAAATGAGGTAAACCCTACTAATGGAATTTAAGCGGGGACTTGCGTCGTGCCACGACATTAACTAAGGCGCTTATTGGGAGGCAACCCAAGGTTTTACCTATTTATTTTTTATTTTGAAATAATGGTGTGTTGAATGTGTAGGTCAAAGTGTGGAAAGTGGTTGAGAAGTGCAGGTTGGCGAGCTAAAGGCCCAGTTGGCGCATAACCGAGGAGGTCGGTAATCCTGACCTAGACACTTGTTGTCTCAAGACAATTTTTCATTTGGAGTCTTTAAAACTTGGCGAGCTCAGAAGTAACTTGGCGAATCTCCGACTTGGTCAGCGATCGTGATCTAGTCCGCCATTTGGACCCCCACAATAACTGGAGGTCCTGTAAAACTCAGCAGGGTAAGTGACCACTCGGCGTGTCACCGAGTAGGTCAGTGAACACTACTAATGTCGTCGAATGGGCGAGAACTGAACGGTTTCTTAAAAGGCCAAAGGTTTAAACTTCTAACTCTTTCACTTTCCCTCACTTCTGAACTTCCCAAACTCACACCCGCACATTAGTCTTTATATTTCTTGCATTTTTAGAGTATTTTAGTGGTTGATTTATGCTCGGGTTTGGATTACAATGCCGCCTAACATTTCAATCTTTATTAATCGGCATCAAAGGTTGGTTTTCCTTACCCCGACTTTATTTTTATCAAATTTGTACTCTTATGCAAATGATTTTATCTTGTTGAAGTGTGTTGGGCGTCTCTGATAGGATTAGTATACTCAAATTCAAACAAGAACCATAACACCTTTGTCTGCACCCCTGAACCCTTTTTTTGCACTTTAACTTTTGGTGGGACGACCCTTGCTCGCTGAATGATGTAGGTGATTCGCCGAAACGCCTTTTCTTTCGTCGACTTGCAAGAATTTTTGTGCCGATCCTCTAGACGAGCTGGTCTCGCTCGCGAAAGCGATTTGGCGAGTCTGTCTGCACCTATTTTATGTGAGTTTAATTGAAATGCTTCTAACTTTTTCCCAATGTTTTGAAAATATCGTACGAAAAAATATAGACATGCCACCCCAGAAAAGATCACTAAGTATCACGATAAATAAAAAGGGTTCAAATCCTTCAAAGAAAGGAAGGCATGAGCCTCCATCGGGTGATAAAGGCAAGAGTAAGAGGCCCATTGTAACAGGGTAACCACTAGCTCTCGGGCTGATTTATCTGAGTCTGAGGATGAGCAACCTCGACAGTCCCGGCAGAATGAGATCAGGGCTAGATCTGACCCTACTTAAGCTGGATCCCCTCCAACTCCCACACCAGCAGAATCAGTGCCAGAACAAGCACCTCTTATGTCTCCTAGCCACAAGTTGTCCCACCACCGAGGCTTCTCAACTGATTGACAGGTGATGGTTTGCGAACCATCCTTGAGGATAAGCTGTTATCTACAGAGGGCTTGGAGGGCAAGTACTCCGATGTTAGGGACACCCTCCGCTACCACGGGTTTGAGCAGTTCACCAGTCCCAAAGGTCCTTACATTCCTTCCTGGGTCTTAGAGTTCTGTACAACTTATAAGGAATTAGTGCCTAAGAACAAGAAGAAGGCGAGCGAGTTCAGACAGGTGAAGTCGGTCATAGTCAGGGGCAAGGAGGTTGGGTGCAGCAGTGAGTAAATTATAACTATATTGGATAGACCATTGCATTCTTCACATCGTTACGAGGGGTTGCCTATTTATTAGTCCCTAGATGACTTGAAGAGCTGGTTGGCTCCTCTGATTTTTGACACCACCCCGAGGTGGATAGAGGTAGGAGTTCCCATAGAAAAGAGAGACTTGAGTATTGCTGCTCGCTTCTGGTTTGGCTTCATTAGCAATACCAAAATGCCATCCTTGCACGAGTCTATTCTGCACCATGCTAAGGTAGCCTACCTTGGAGCTAGCATGTCTTGGAGAAGGATCGGCCTAGGACTTCTTATTGGGCAAGAGATGGCCATGGGGTTCAAGAAGAGACATACTTCCATACCGTTCCCAGTTTTGATCATGGAGTTATGCCGGTGAGCGGGAGTGCCCCGATATGATACGAGGGACATTGAGGTTACCCCATCTTCCTCAATCGATATCCGGCGCATTGAGGCTGAGGATACTCATGAAGAGGCTGACAAGAGGAGCGCAACTCTGGTGGACACATCTCCGGCGATGAATATAGATTTGATACGTGCAGAGGCATTTTTCCCTACTCCGGCCTCCAGGCCTTCAGGTATTTCTACCTCTACCTCTACTTCACATGCTCCAAGCACATCCACTTCTTCCCAACATACCAAGATTACTCAGGTGATGATCCTGAAGATGGATCACCTGTCCCAGTCAGCTGACGTGAGGGCTACCAGACTTGAGAAAGATGTCCCCTTGATGATTGAGGCTACCATGTTAGCTGCGTTGACTCCCCTTCAGACTTCTATTGATACTCTCACCAGAAGAGTTAAGGCTTGTGACAGTAGGCAGGGGGAGGCATCCGAGGTTACAGCTTTAAAAGCCAAGGTAGCACACTTGAGGAAGGACGTAGACTATATGAAGTCTACTAAATTCACTTCATCACTGGAGGCTACTAATGATGTAGACTCTCCTTCTACTAGAGAGATACCTCCGGCCACCACCGGAGATGTACACAGGGATGATGCAGCAGTTGATGAGTCGGATGCTGAGACCGACGAGGAGCAAATAGAGATACATGAGGAGAGAATTTACAAAGACTTGCCAAATCTTGAGGAGATGATTGTGCAGTCAGTGATCCAGACATCGCTGACGAATACATCTATGGCAGCCTCTAGTGGAGCTGGTCCTTCTAAGGTGACCCCTAGCACTGATGCACAAGTCCTTACTAATGCACCGGGCACTAATGCCCAGACAGACGGAGCGACTGAGCAGATAGGATTCCTTCTTTACCTCCCACTCTGTCTTTATTTATTTTGATTTTTGGATATTATTAGCTAGTTTGCATTAGAGGACAAATGATCTTATTTGTGGTAGGGGTGAGGCCCACCTTTTGTGACATGTTGTGATTATTTTTTTGTTTATATATTTGGATTTTGAGCTGAATATGGGTGTTCTTTGTGGATGTTTGAGCTTGTGGCTCCGTGTTTGAATTGTAAATAATTTTTGACCCCTGCAGAAATTTTTTACCATCTCTTGTTTATGTCGAATATGGCTGTTCTTTTGCAAATTTGAGTATCAGTTTTGATCAACACCGATGACTCGAATAGTGCTCATAACCGAACAAAAATGAATGTGCGGCTATGTCGAGGCCAATTGAAGTTGCATAGACAATATGTGAACCCTTTGCATCTCATTGTGAATAGCCAAGTATCGAATTGAGTCTTTTGTGATGAACATTGCACACTAGCGAAAGTGTAGAGTCTTGTTTGAAATTGGTGTCAATGCCTTGTGTGATGAACTCACTGTGAACCATGTGTGATGACACCTAGAATTCACCCCGTTCGTCCTGTCAACAAAGTGATGCAATCTCTTGATATGATCTTAGGCAACTTTGAAGAGTGTTAAACAATTTGAAAAAATAACTCTTTTGTGGCCGACCTTGTGAGTGTGTGAACTCCTTTTGAACACCCTTTGAGCCTTAACCCTTTTCTTGGAAGAAACTTGATGAAATCGTGACCTTTCCTGATCCAATACCTATAATCCTCATGATTTGTGGTTTGTTTTAATAGTCAACTTAGGCCAAAAGCCTATGTTGGGGGTGTGGTAAAAAGAGAAGGTAAATCATGAATTGCAAGGAAATACCCTTTTACCTATGGTCTTGAGAAAAATGGAACCCCTCCATATAAAAAATAGAAAAGAAAGAAAAAGTTCTGGAATAAAGTTATGAAAAAGCAAAGAAAATGGGGTGTCTGGTATTCCATGGGAAGTGAATAAATAGGGTGACTCTTGAGCATTGAAATTGAATGATTGAGAAAAGGTAGAGAAGTGTTGTTCACACCACTTTTCATGAGGATAGAAGCCATTGAGTATAAATGACCATACCTTTACATTCAGCCCTATTACAAGTCTTGAAAAGACCTTTTTGATCTTGAATGAGCTGATACTAAAGTCGATTGGAAAATAAGGGCAAACCTATGGGTGAAATCATGCATTGTGTTTATCTTTGTGAGTGTGAGTGTTGATCTTGATTCCGAAACTTTAAATGATTAAACCATTGTGTGTTCATATGGAATCATTCTTTGTGTGAGGGCATTTGAATACCTTTGTTGAGCTTGAATTTGCATTAGAAGCAAGTATAGTGAGCTTGAGATTGTTTGGTAATGGTTAGTCACAACTTGAATCTTTGATTGCATAATTGATAGTTGCATGACTAAGTTGAGTCTTTTTGTGTGCGTTCATGATTCTGTCTTGTGTAGCACTGTTTGAGACATCTTTTTTGAACTGCTGAACGTGAGTTTTTACTTGAGGAAAAGCAAAATTTTAAGTTGGGGATGTTGATGAGTCCAAGATTTCGATCATTTAGGACTTTATTTTAATAGATTTAGTATCCTCAAATGCATATTTTGTGCCATTAACTGATGTAAATCCTTTAATTTTAGGTATTTAGATTGAGGAACAAAGCATGGACACTAATAAGCAAAATGTAACAAGGCCGCTGAAAGAATGAAGAAAAGAAGGCACGAGGATCGCCTAAACCATTGGGCGAGTCGCCGAATGGCCTTTACCTGACCTAATGTTCCAGTGTGCCAAGCCCTAAAGGAAAAAACCAAGTCGTCGATAGAAGAGATCAGTCGGCGAGTCGCCGACCAGTTTCGTGATGCAATACTTTATCGCCCAAAGTTACAAAACTTGAAGTTGTTGAAGGCCAAAGCAGAAAGGCAATAAACCAGACCAAAGGGTGGATCGCAGAGTGGATCAGCGATCTCGATTAACTGTGACTATTGGTCCTTCGCTGCACATTTTTTGACGACTATAAATACGTTTTTAAATTCTTAGTTTAGTATGCATTTTCAGAATATCAAGTTTATTATTCAATTTTAGAACTTAGAACTTTTCTGGGAGACATTTTCCCTTAGCTTTGAAGATTTAAAGATTTCCATTTTTAAGAAATTGGAAGTGGATATTGAAGATTCTTTATCTTAGACATTTCTAAAGACAATAATAGTCGTACCCAGTTGATGGAAACACATTTTGGTATCGATTTCCATCTTTTTACTATGTCTAGCTAAAACCCCAATTCTTGGGGTGTGATTATGTAATTATGGGTTGATTTAACTGTTGGGTATTGTTAGTTAATAGTTTATTTGTTGTTTAAATGTGATTTCGGTCAGTAATTGTGGTTAAATTTAATGGGGTTGTTGTTGCAAATATAATCTTAACTTTGTATTTTTAGCTTGCTCGAGAGAGAGGTTTTAAAACCAAAATTACTGATTTGATGGTCTATTGGTAGTGGGTTGTCATGGGTTCAGCTCGAGAGAGTGATTCCTAAATCCTTTTCCACACATTCAACTCGAGAGAGTGAATGGACTAAGGCGAAGGCTGGTCTTAATTGCTGCTTATTGTTGTTCGAGAGAAACCATTTTGATTCAAGATAAATTGTTCGAGGGAAACTTTAGCCCCACTAAATTCTTGCCTATTCACCGATTTACAGCTATTTAGTATTAATTGCAATTACCTGGTTGTTTACCTTCACCCATAATCCAATCACATCCCAAGAATCTCGTCTCAATATTCGTATTTTCGTGTTATTTGTTGTTTTAGTTGATAATTACAAAACCCCCTTTGATATTGGACACTTGGGTCACCGTTAATTTAAGCTCTGGTTTATTTCGTAAATGTTTTTAGCTATGATTGACTAGAGCATATTTTTACTTGCCTATTAATTCCCATCTACGTACCACTCCCTTGGGACTCGACCCCAACTCACTAGTTAGGTTATATTACTACAAAATGATCGTTGACGCTTAGTATCGGATGAAGTGTATGTGATAACGTTATTCAAATCATGCCTCCCTCTTTGGTGTTTTATTAATTATCTTTGTTTTAGTTGCATTTGAGGACAACTCCCTTTTTTTTGTGGGTGGGATGATGTATTTCCATACCTACCACTTGGGATTCTATTTTATCTATGAATATTGGATTTTGTGATATACATATGTGTTTTTATTATGTTTTGATCGTAATCTTGTGGATGCTTGAGCTTGTGGCTCCTTGTATTGAATGGAAATGGTTTTTAACCTATTTTTAAAATTTGCCACCTCTATTGTCTGTGATTGTGGTTGTTCTTGTGCGAATTTGAGTATCAATGATGATCAATATCGATGACTTGAATAGTGCTCTTAATTGAATGAAATGATTGTACGGCTACGATGAGGCCAATGAAGTTGCATAGACAATGTGTGAACTTTTAGCATCTCGTTGTGACTAGCCGGTTAACCAATGAGTCTCTTGTGATGAACATTGCACAATAGCTAGAAAGTGTGGAGTCTTGTTTGATATTGGTTCCAATGCCTTGTGTGATGAGATTACATGACTATTGTGTGTGATGACACCTAGATTTTTTCCCGTTGGTCTGGTTGACAAAGTGATACAAGCACTTGAAATTATCTTACAATTTTGAAGAGTGAAACAATTTTACAATTTACCTCTTTTGTGGCCAACCTTGTGACATAGGTGGACCTTTCTTGAACCTTCTTGAGCCTTATCATTTTCTTGGAAGAAACTTGAAAAATTGTGATCCCTCTTTATTCGATCAGCCATAACTTTCATGAAGTGTGATTTGTTTGAATAGCCAACTTAGTCCAAAAGCCTAAGTTAGGGGGTGGTGAAAAGAGAAGTAAAATCAAGAAGTGTGAGAAATTACCCCTTTGAGTAATGATTTTGAAAAAGAAGGAACCCCTCCATGTAAAAAAAATAGAGAAAAGAAGAAAGCAAAGAAAAAGAAAAAAAAATTGTGAAACAAAGTAGTGGAAGTTACAAAAGAAATGGGGTATCCCCTAGTGCATTTTTAAGTTGAATAATGGGGGTGAATTATGAGCATTATCAAAATGGTAAAGAAAAGGAAGAAAGTGATATTCAGGCCACATTTCATGAAGGTAGCAACCACTAAGCCCAAATGACCATACCATCACACGCATCCCCATTACAAGCTTTGAAAAGACCTTTGTGATCTTGAGTGAACTGAAACGAATGGTAATTGGAAAATAAGGGGAAACCTATGGGTGAAGTTATGCATGTGTTCATCTTTGTGAGTGTGAGAGTCGTATCTAATTCTAGAACTATAAATTGTTGAAGAACTTTGTATTAATAGGGAATCATCTTTCTTGTGAGGGCATTTGAGTACCTTTGTTGAGGTTGACCTTGCATTTGAAGCAAGTATCATGAAATTGAGCACATTTCATAATGGTGAGTCACAATTTGAATCTTTAAGTGC
Source organism: Solanum bukasovii (assembly GCA_029582585.1). Taxonomy (NCBI): domain Eukaryota; kingdom Viridiplantae; phylum Streptophyta; class Magnoliopsida; order Solanales; family Solanaceae; genus Solanum; species Solanum bukasovii. Next base: position 20,513 of record JAJOOI010016211.1, read on the forward strand.
ACAATTGATCATAGCATGAGTAAGTTGAACTTTGTTGTGTGCATTCATGTTGAGTCTTATGCAACACTATTTGAGACATCCTTTTTAAACTACTGAGCTCGAGTTTTACTTGAGGGAAAGCAAAAGTTTAAGTTGGGGGTGTTGATATGTCCGAGATTTTGACTCATTTGGGGCCTTCTTTATATATATTTAGTTTCCTCAAATGTTTAATTTGTGCCATGA
>JAJOOI010016212.1:0-19429 GCA_029582585.1 Solanum bukasovii
GAACTTGGCCTTCTTTGGTGTCAAAGAAGAGGCAATTGAAGAGAATCCCTCAAAAAATCTTCTATAGTATCCGGCTAAACCCAAGAAACTTCTAATTTTCAAAGGAGTTAGAAGTCTAGGCCAACTGTTGACCACATCTGTCTTCTTAGGATCTACCTCAATACCCTTACTTGAAATAATATGACCAAGAAAAGCTAAGAATCTTAGATAAAACTTACATTTCCTAAAATTCGCAAAGAGTTGTTGGTCCTTAAGAATTTGCAATACAATCCTCAAATGATCAATATGCTCATCCCGACTTCTTGAATAAACCAATATATCATCAATGAACACAATCACACACATGTCAAGGTATTATCCAAACACCATATTCATCAAATCCACAAACGTCATCGGGGCATTAGTAAACACAAATGACATTACCAAAAACTCATAATGACCATACCGAGTTCGAAAAGCCGTCTTCGGAATATCATCTTCTTTCACCCTCAATTGGTGATAACCCAATCTAAGGTCAACCTTAGAGAAATAAATCATCTATCCTTGGGAGAGGATAGTTATTCTTAATGGTCACCTTGTTCAACTGACGATAGTCAATACACATGCGAAGAGAACTATCTTTCTTTCTAGCGAACAAAATTGGAGAACCCCATGGAGAGATACTCGGTCGAATGAAACCCTTATCAAACAAATCTTTCAATTGTTCTTTCAACTCCTTAAGTTCTGTCAAAGCCGTATAGTAAGGAGGAATAAAAATAGGTTGCGTATCTAGGAGAAGGTCATTATTGAAGTCTATTTTCCTTCCAGAAGGAATACCGGGTAAATCATGTGGGAACACTACCGGAAATTCATTTACAATGGGGACTGAATCAAGATTAGGGGTTTCAGAATCTACATCCCTCACCCTAACTAGATGGTACATGCAACCCTTAGAAATAATCTTTCTAGCTTTAAGACAAGAGACAAACTGAACCTTGGGAATAAAACTTCCCTCTTCCACTCTAGGATAGGCTCATTCGAAAACTGAAACTTGACTACACATGTTCTACTATCAATAGAAGCATAACATGAGTGCAGCCAATCCATACCAAGTATAACATCAAAATCTAGCATTTCAAGCTCTACCAAGTCAACAAGAGTAACTCTATCGGACAAGGAAACGAGACACTTTCCATAGAGCCTCTTAGCCACAATAGAATCACCAACAAGAGTAGAGACAGAAAAAGGTTCTAACAACACATCCGGAAGAACATCAAACCTCATAGCCACATATGGCGTCACAAAAGACAAGGTAGCACCGGGATCAAGTAAAGAATAAACATCAAGTTGGAAAACCTTCAACATACTAGTAACAACATCGAGAGAACCCTCTTGTTCACCACGAGTCTGAAGTGCATAGAATTGGGTTTGCTTGGGAGCATTCGCACCGAACAAATTAGACCGGATGAAGGAAAAGGTTGATCCCTATGACGACTATCTCCTTCATTCCTAGAAACCAAAGCACAATTCCTTATCTTGTGGTCCATGTTACCACAACCAAAACAAACATTGGAGCCCTCTAAACACTTGCCCCTATGCTTTCTTCCACACTTAGCACAATTGGGCAATAGAGACCCACTACTATTTCTTGCTTTAGGCTTAGGGTTAGACAGCCCCTCATTGTTAAACCTTTGAGGAGCCTAGGTTCTTGACCTTTTTAGTTTTCTAGACCTTCATTCTGGAGGATTTCTCCTAGTAAAGTTCCTCACTATATGTGTCGTCGTACCCACACTAGGGTTCACGAAGACCAAAACATCCCTATTGCCCTGGGCCGTCACGTCTTGATCCAACACTAGAAAAGTATCCCTAAACTCCGCATTAGTCACTTTGCTCGGCCAAAGGGTCAATCGGAACTTTAGGAGCTCGGGGAGTAGCATATTGTTCCGCATTCTCCCTCACATTCCTTCTAGCATATGTTCTTCAAGTAGCCATGTTGTGTATAGCATGAGATAAGGATTATGAGAGAGACCTTATAGGACTCCATACAAGCCACTTAGCTCTCATCACATAAGAAATAGAACAATAAGAGTAAAACAATAGTCCAATAGTTTTATAAAAGAAAAGTGGAAGTCTAATACACTTGTCTCATCATAGCCATCTAATATAATAGAATGAAATTGATCCTAGCCCATACATCATGTCCAAAAGTGAAATACGTGAAAGAAAGTGAAACAATGAGCCTCTGTCTTCGAATCATGAGGACTCACCAAAGCTCGGGAATCTCTTAATCAACCACTAGCTATGAAACTGAGAAACCTGACTGTCGGACCTTACATTTGGGGAAATGTAGGCAAGAGTATGCGTTAGTACAAAACAATGTACCAAGTATGATAGCTATGCATAAAACACTTAAATCTTGCTAAAAAGGTACATTTTATTTCATGACATGCAATTGACCAAGCTAAAACATGATATAAGAGAGTTAGAAAACATAAGTCATAAAATCATGGTCAATACAAGCTAAGATCATCTTTAAAACATTTGAACTCATATGCGATAGTTCTTGAAGTAACCTTAGTTAATTATTAGTATGGGAACTAGCCTTAACCGACATAAACACCATGTGAGCTATAACATGATCCCCCGGTGACTCCTACACCAACTAGGGTTGCCCTACTTGCCAAGGTAGAACTATGATTTTCTAGCTTAAGTGGATACACTAGTTAATGTCTCTTGAGACAATCATCCTATGGGGGCACATAGGTAAGGGATATGGAGATTTCTTCTAGAAACCCAGCCTCCACTCATAGGAGAGCTTCCATTTCAATATCCTCTCGGTGCTAAGCATATATTCCCATGGAATAGTCATTTTTACTTGTTATTATTATCTATGGAAAAACACCTCAGCTTACCAACCAAAGATAGGTCATAAGTCATCCATGGAAAGGTATCATTCAATAACCAATCCAAGCTAAGTCATTATCCATTGAAGGGCGCTTAATCTGGCCAATCCAAGCTACGTTTCATTAGGATAGCTCCTTGTCTTTGATTCAATTTGTGAGAAAGCCTTTCAACCTTTCACATCTTGATTTTATGTGTATATGATAAAAATCATTTCAACAACACATCTACATCATCATCATTGATAATTCGCACTCAAAGCATTCTTAAAACATTTACATAGATTTCATAAGAAAATCCATAAGTTCATAATTTACCTTTCAAGGTTCAAACCCACTTTCAATCATCAACATTTAGAAAACAAGGGTTATATATGGATTTCATCATAAATTCATGTAAAGCTAGCAATACATTCTTAATTTCATAAAAATCTTCCTTTATAGTCAAAATCCCACATCATATGATCATATCTTGAAAACATGGGGACTACATGGGTTCATGGGGAAATCATCAAAAAATCATAGTATTTCATCAATTCATGTATAAGAGATCATAATTCAATTATTTAATTCAATAATGAATAGAACCCACCGTAATTGAAGAAAACCCTAACTCAATTGGGGAAATCTAACTTTGAAATAACAGGAACTCCATAAACGGAAGGAATTCATGAATGAAAACTATCATATTTTGAAGCCAAATGCTTATCTTCAATGGTGAGAATGAAGGCTTTCCTTGAAACCCTAGGTTGAACCCTTTTTTTTCTTTTTCAAGTTTCTAGAGAGAAAAATATTTTGAAGAGGAGAATTGATCTTCTTTTGGGAATTTGGAAGAATGAAGTGAATTGGCTAATCTGGAGGTTGAAATCCCTTATATAGAGTTCTTAGTGAAGGGTAAAATGACGTAGTATAGGAGTATATTAATTAGGAAAAGACCCAACTACCCCTAAAAATAACTGCCAGATCATGACCTACAGACCCTAGTCGAAAGATCGAGGTCTGACCTACGGCCCGTCATGGTGGACAGTCGTAGAAAGTTGGAACTTGAGGCCTTGGACCACGGACCGTGGTCTGACCAATGGTCCGTTGGTCAAGTCATGGTTCTAGGCCCTCAGACCACTTTCAGGCAGGCCATCCACAGACCTATGGTCAGTGGTCTCTTTCATGGGTCGTGGGTGGCCGATGTGGGTTGGCACCTGCAACTTCAGGAAAACTACTATTTGGCCTTTTTTGAATACTGGGTGTTACAAAACCAAGCAATCATCAAATGAATCACCAATTATACAGAAATCATACATTCATACCTCAATTGTGTCCTCTACCATATCTTAAAATATTGACATCATGCAACACTGAAAAGTCACCGGTATATTACACAACCCAAATGCCATTCTCTTGAAAGTAGAAGTTCCATAAGGACAAGTGAATGTGGTCTTCTCTTGGTCTTCTAGAACTATGGAGATCTGATTCTAGCTCGAATACCCATCTAGAAGAACAATACCAACCCTTTCCAGCAAGAGAATCTAACATTTGGTCCATGAACGGCATAGGGAATTGATCTATTTCAGTCCACGCATTCAACTTATTATAGTCCATACAAACTCTCCAACTAGTGACCAACTTAATTGGAACGAGCTCATTCTTTTCATTGGGAACCATGGCGATTCCTATCTTCTTTGTCACACATTACACTCGACACACCCAACTACTATCAGTAATAGGATATACAACTCCAGCATTCAACCACTTAATGATCTTTTTCTTCACAACCTCTTGCATCGGTGGATTTAATCTTCATTAGTGCTCAATACTTGGCTTGCTATCCGACATAAGTTGAATTTTGTAAGAACAGATACCCGGTGGAATACCAATAATATCAGTAATAGTCCATCTGATAGCCCTTTTGAATCGCTTCAAGACAGATATCAATGCCTTGACTTGTCCTTTATTCAAGTCAGCAGCAATAATAATAATAGGCAAATTACTATTTTGGCCCAAAAAAACATACCACAAATAAGATGGAAGAGCCTTAAACTCAAACTTCGGAGGCTCATCAACAGATGGTCTCGCTGGCAGAGAGTCTCGATTCTTTATATCAAGATCCAGTTTCTTTGGTTGACGATGAAAAAAATTTACCTTATCAAGTGCATCTACTAGCTCTTTATATTCAACAATACCATCTCATCAAAATTCATGATCACAGCCGCTAACGCCTCAACACCAAGTCTCTCTTTAATAGACACCTCCGGCACTACCTCAACTGTATGATTCACTACAGACACCACCTTAAGATCACTAGCATGCTTCATAGATCTGCAAATATTAAAAATGACCTCTTCATTGTTCAAGCGAAACTTCAGTTCCCCCTTTTCCATATCAGCCAAAACAGGCCCAGCAGTAAGAAATGGTCTCTCTAAAATGATAGGGACCTCAAAATTAAATTCATAATCTAGTATAACAAAGTCGGTTGAGAAGATGAATGTCTCAACTTTCACAAGGACATCTTAAAACGCCGCAATTTTTTTCTTCACAATGCGGTCAACTATGATTAACCGCATTGCAATCCGTTTGGGGACTCCCAAGCCCAACGTTTTATATATAGACGTCATCATCAGATTAATGCTGGCACCCAAGTCACATAGAACCTTGGTGAAATGCAACATACCAATAGTACATGGAATAGTAAATGATCCAGGATCCTCTTTTTTTTTGCACTAACGATCTAGTAGCAATATCACTACAATGCTACAACTTGTCATCTTCTTCTAAATTCACAGCCCTCTTCTTAGTCACCAAATCTTTCATGAATTGTGCATAACCCAGCATTTACTCAAGTTCCTCAATCAATGGAATATTTATGGACAACTACTTCAACATAGCTATAAACCAACGATATTTTCCTTCTTCCATTTTGTTTACCAACCTTCGTGGGAAGGGATGTGGAGGTCTTAGCATAGGGATGATCTTCTGTGTCACCTCAGCCTCCTTCTCAGTCAGATATTTCGGCTCCTCAACTACCTCAATTTCGTCCTCTACTTGCTCTTTTGCACTTTCCACTCCAGTCGGCATAGGAAGGTCTATAGTCTGCATTCCTCCTCTAGTAATGAATGCCGTGCAATGACCGTCATCCTTTGGATTCTGGATGGTATTGCTAGGGAGTGTTCCTGGCTGACGCGGATTTACACCTGCGGACAACTGGCTCAAATGCAGCTCAATTTGTTTAATCGATACAACATGAGACTCAACTTTTTGACCAATGTCAGATAAATCATTTCGCATTTCTTTCCCATTGTTATCTGTTGAATCAAAAAATTTCATCATCTTGTGCATAAGATCTTTAATGCAATTCATACTCAATCCAACATCTCTTTCCCAGGTGGAACATAGAGTCCACTATTTTCATTTCTGTTGCCCTTCCAATTTCGGTTTTAGTTATTGTCACGATTAAAATTCCCATCATGGACACAGTTCCCTTACCGAGTATAGTTACCATAGTTCCGACCTTAATTTCCTTGACCTTGGCGCCAATTATCCAAATTGGATGCTTGGGCATTGGTACGAAAACCCCTCATCTGATCAGTCACAAGATTCACATCCTCCTTATAAATGTAGTCATCAGCAAGTGTTACTCTAGGTTGAAAGTTTACAACATTCACTTTCTTAGCACTTCCGCGCACATGTTTCAAAACCAAGCCAACTGTTGTTCTCAATTGGGCAATTTCCTCACGAATATCATCATTGGACTGATTTGGTGCGGCTTTTGTATAAGTCGTAACAAGGTTTCCGTAGTTGAACCTGCGTAAGGATCAATGTAGAAACCTGCAAAGCACAATGACCGGCGAGCACGTTTGAAGTACTTGAGGGCGACAAGCGCTCGTCGGGTGCCTCCCTGCCATCCCCTGCGTGCGCGCTTTCACGCTCTTTCGGGGGAACAAAGAACAATAAAATTGAAAGTCCTCCTTTTGCGCCCCATTCGCGTAGCGTGCGCGGGGACGTGTGCTGCTCTTTAAACACAAACAACTCTCGACAACGAATATCTCAAATCGGGGGGTGAATTTAGTCCTAGTCTAAATACGGGAGAGAGACCGATAACGAACAAGTACCACGAGGGAAAGATTAAAAGGACTTTGAAAAGAGAGTCAAAGAGTGCTTGAAATTATCAGGAGAGGGAAGCAGATGGAAGCTGACGATTCACCCTATTCGGATGTGGAACGGTGACGAGCTGGTCCGTCGATCGACTCGGGGCGTGGACCAGTGTGGATTAGGGAGGTGGCCAAAGCCCGGGCTCTTGATATGCCCGTGGAATGCCGTCTCCTTGATTTTGGTATGAAGCGCGCGCTTCTAGCGTGCTTCGACATCTGTGTGCTCCGGACACTGGCTGTGGGCTCCCCATTCGACCCCTCTTGAAACACGGACCAATGAGTCTGACATGTGTAAGTTTCAACGGGCTAGTAAATTCGTAAGGTATAAGGAATCTGATTGGTGGGATCCTCTTGAGGGGTGCACCGCCGACCGACCTTGATCTTCTGAGAAGGGTTCGAATGTGAGCATACCTGTTGGGACCCGAAAGATGGTGAACTATTCCTGAACGGGGCGAAGCCAAAGCATACTCTAGTGGAGGACCATTGTGATACATACGTGAAAATCGTTCATCTGACTTGGGTATAGGGGCGAAAGACTTGAACCATCTATTAGCTAGTTCCCTTCGAAGTTTCCCTCAGAATAGCTAGAGCTCGGGTGCGAGTACTATCGGGTAAAGCCAATGAATTGAGGCTTCATGGGGCAACACCCTGACCTAGTTTCAAACTTTAATCAGAAGAACGACGTGACTGCTTTGTTGAGCTGCACCACGGAATCAAGAGCTCCAAGTGGGCCATTTTTGGTAAGCTGGACTGGCGATGAGGGATGAACCGAAAGTCGGTTTATGGTTCCAAACTGCACTCTAACAAAAGATCCAACAAAGGGTGTTGGTCAATTAAGACAGCAGGAAAGTGGTCATGGAAGTCAAAATCCGCTAAGGAGTGTGTACCAACTCACTTAAGCGCGCAACCTACACTTAGCCGTCGAAGTAAGTGCCAGACCCCAATGAGTTGGAGGGAATGGCGGTCGCTACAAAACCTTGGGCATGAGCCTATGCGGAGCAGCCGTCAGTGTAGATCTTGGTGGTAGTAGCAAATATTCAAATGAGAACTTTGAAGGCCGAAAAGGGGAAAGGTTCAATGTGAACAACAACAACACATAGGTTAGTAAATCCTATGAATCGGGGGAACCCTGACAGATAGCGCGTTTCGCGCGTACTATGAAAGGGAATCGGGTTAAAATTCCTGAACTGGAAAGTGGAGGTTGACGACAACGTTAGGAAGTCGGCAAACGTCGGTGGGAGCTTCGGGAAGAGTTGTGTTTTTTGTTTAATAGCATTCCCACCATGGATTTGGCTTGCCGGAGGTAGGGTCCAGCGGCTGGAAGAGCACCACACGTCATGTGGTGTCTGGTGCGCTCCCGGCGATCCTTGGAAATCTAGAGGACCTAATGCCGTCCATGCTTGGTCGTACTCATAACTGCATCAGGTCTCCAAGGTGAACAACCTATGGTTGATGGAACAATGTAGGCAAGGAAAGTCGGCAAAATGGATCCATAACTTCGTGAACAGAAATATGCTCGGAGAGTTTGGCATGGGGGTCCTAGTACCGAACCCACTGGCTATCGGTGAATTGCATGAGCTGATCCCGTGAAAATAGTGGGTTGCAGTGTGCCGGCCGGGGGACGGACTGGGAACGGTTCCTTCGGGGGCCTTCCCCGGGAGTCAAACAACCAACTCAGAACTATTACAGACTAGGGGAATTCAACTATTTAACTAAAACAAAGCATTGCGATGGTCCCAACAGATATTTACGTAATGTGATTTTTGTCCAGTGCTCTGAATGTCAAAGTGAAGAAATTCAACCATTCGGGGGTAAACAGTCGGAGTAACTATGACTCTCTTAATGTAGACAAATGCCTCTTCATCTAATTAGTGATGCTTATGAATGTATTAATAAGATTCCCATTGTCCCTGTCTTATATCCAGCGAAACCGCAGCCAAGGGAACATGTTTAGCAGAATCAGCGGGGAAAGAAGACCCTTTTGAGGTTGAATCTAGTCCGACTTTATGAAATGACTTGAGAGGTGTAATATAAGTGGGAGTCGAAAGGCGAAAGTGAAATACCACTACTTTTAACGTTATTTTACTTAATCTGTTAATCGGAAGAGGGGGACTACCCCTCTTTTTGGACCCAAGGCTCCCTTTGCGGGTCTATCCGGGGGGAAGACATTGTCAAGTGGGGAGTTTTGCTGGGGTAGCACATCTGTTAAAAGATAACGCAGGTGTCCTAAGATGAGCTCAAAAAAAATTAAAAAAATCGTGTGGATCAGAAGGACAAAAATCGTTTGATTCTGATTTCCAGTACGAATATGAACCGTGAATACGTGGCCTAACGATCTTTTAGACCTTCAAGGATAACTAGCTTCTGGCAGCCAAGCTATATAGCGAAATTTATTTTTGATCCTTCGATGTCGGCTCTTTCTATCATTGTGAAGCAAAATTCACCAAGTGTTGGATTATTCACCCACCAATAGGGAACGTGAGCTGGGTTTAGACCATCGTGAGAGAGGTTAGTTTTACCCTACTGATGACAGTGTCGCAATAGTAATTAAACCTAGTAAGAGAGGAACCGTTAATTCACATAATTTGTCATCTCGCTTGGTTGAAAAGCCAGTGGCACGAAGCTACCGTGTGCTGGGTTATGACCGAACGCCTCTATGTTAGAATCTGGGCAAGAAGCAACACATGCGCTCGCCGTCCACTTGCCGACCCGCAGTAGGGGCCATTAGCCCCCAAGTGAACATTTTGTTGGTTAAGTCACCATGACGAAAGCGTCGCGGTGACCGCCTTGAAGTACAATTTCCATCGAGCGGTGGGTAGTATCCTCTGCATAAGACATAAATACACGACAGAGTACTGTAAGTGGAAGAGTAGCCTTGCTGCCACTATCCACTGAGATACAACCCTTTGTCACTTGGATTCGTCCTCCCCGCCTTCCCCCTCCCCCAACCTCAAATCCAATTATATCTAACATTTCAAATGAGAGGTTTATGTCATGCTTGCAAACTTGGAAGGAAAAAAACCACTAACTGTTGAAATATAAGTTCCGAGAATAACACTGTCCATGAAATTTACTACTTTACTGCTATGTGTTGAATTATACGTTATATGCCGATCAAACACTTGTTCAATAACGATGACTTATTGCGAGGTTTTTCATGACGTTGGGTTTATTTCTCATGTCTAATGACATGTAAAGGGACTAATAACGATGTCGCTATAAGAGGTTTTTCGCAATGTCTGGGGCGATTCTAAATCCAAGTAAGATGTCAAGGGCAATATATGTCTATATAGGCAGCACGGGCATTCCATGTATAGGGACAGGCGAGATCAGCCAAATCTTACGCGCATCGGACAGTCGACGTCGGCCAACGACATGCGGCATCAGTCCATGCCAACACACATCGGAAGAGGCATGTGCGCATCGCTCAAGCAATATCGGCCAACAGCAGATAGCATCAGCCAAGGCCTACATGCATTAGACGTGTCATATGCGCATCAGGCAAGAAACGTCAGGAAGTCGAAAGATGTCGGTGGGAGCCTCGGGAAGAGTTGTCTTTTCTGTTTAATAGCATGCCCATCATGGAATCGGCTCTGCCGGAGGTAGGGTCCAACGGCTGGAAGAGCACCACACGTCACGTGGTGTCTGGTGCGCTCCCGGCGAGCCTTGAAAATCCAGAGGACCGAATGCTGTCCACGCTCGGTCGTACTCATAACCGCATCAGGTCTCCTAGGTGAACAACCTCTTGTTGATGGAACAAGGTAAGCAAGGGAAGTCGGCAAAATGGATCCGAAACTTCGGGAAAAGAATTGGCTCTGAGGGTTTGGCATGGGGGTCCTAGTCCAGAACCCACTGGCTGTCGGTGGACTACTTGAGCGGATCCCGCAGAAATAGAGGGTCGCCATGTGCCGGCTGGGGGACGGACTGGGAACGGTTCCTTCAGGGGACTTCCCCGAGAGTCAAACAGCCAACATAGAACTGGTATAGACAAGGGGAATTTGACTATTTAATTTTAACAAAGTATTGCGATGGGCCCAACAAATGTTTACGCAAAGTTATTTTTGTCCAGTGCTCTAAATGTCAAAGTGAAGAAATTCAACCATGCGGGGGTAAACGGCCGGAGTAACTATGACTCTCTTACGGTAGCCAAATGCCTCGTCATCTTATTAGTGATGTGCATGAATGTATTAACAAGATTCCCACTATCCCTGTCTAATATACAGCGAATCTACAGCCAAGGGAACAGGCTTGGGAGAATCAGCGGGGAAAGAAGACCCTATTGAGTATGAGTCTAGTCCGACTTTATGAAATGACTTGAGAGATGTAGTATAAGTAGGAGTCGAAAGGCGAAAGTGAAATACCACTACTTTTAACGTTATTTTACTTATTCCGTGAATCGGAAGCGCGGAACTACCCCTATTTTTGGACCCAAGGCTCGCTTCGCGGGCCGATCCAGGGGGAAGACATTGTCAGGTGGGGAGTTTAGCTGAGGCGACACATCTGTTAAAAGATAACGCAGGTGTCCTAAGATGAGCTCAACGAGAATAGCAAAATCATGTGGATCAGAAGGATAAAAGTTCATTTCATTCTGATTTCCAGTAGGAATACGAATCGTGAAAGCGTGGCCTACCGATCGATTAGAGCTTCAGAATTCTAAGCTAGAGGTGTCAGAAAAGTTACCACAAGGATAACTAGCTTCTGGCAGCCAAGCTATATAGTGAAGTTTATTTTTGATCCTTCGATGTCGGCACTTTCTATCATTGTGAAGCAAACTTCACCAAGTGCTGAATTGTTCACCCACCAATAGGGAACGTGAGCTGGGTTTAGACCATCGTGAGACAGGTTAGTTTTACCCTACTGATGACAGTGTCGCAATAGTAATTTAACCTAGTAAGAGAGGAACCGTTGATTCACATAATTGGTCATCGCGCTTGGTTGAAAAGCTAGTGGCGCGAAACTACCATGTGTTGGATAATGAATGAACGCCTCTATGTCAGAATCCAGGCAATAAGCGACGCATGCTCCCGCCGGCCGCTTGCCGACCCGCAGTAGGGGCCATTAGCCCCCAAGGGAACGTTTTGTTGGCTAAGTCACCGCGACGGAAGCAGCGCGGTGACTGCCTTGAAATACAATTTCCATTGAGCGGTGGGTAGAATCCTTTGCAGAAGACATAAATACATGATGGGTATTGTTAGTGGAAGAGTGGCCTTGGTGCCACGATCCACTGAGATAAAACCCTCTGTCACTCCGATTCCTTTTACCCACCTTCCCCCTCCCCCAACCTCAAATCCAATCATTTCTAACATTTCAAATGAGACGTTCATGTTATGCTTGCATCCTTGGAAGGAAAAAAACCACTAACTGTTGAAATATAAGTTCCGAGAATAACGTGGTCCGTGAAATTTACTACTTTGCTGCTATGTGTTAAACTATACGTTCTATGCCGATCAAACACTTGTTCAATAACGATGACTTATTCCGAAGTATTTCGTGAGGTTAGTTTCATTTCTCAGGTATAATGAAATGTTAAGGGACTAATAACAATGTCGCTATAAGAGGTATTTCGCGATGTCTGGGTGATTCTAAATCCAAGTAAGATGTCAAGGGCCATATGGGTCTATGTAGGCAGCACGGGCATTCCACGTCCGGGGATAGGCGAGATCAGCCAACATCTATGTGCATCGTACAAGCGACGTCGGCCAACTGCAGGCAGCATCAGCCAAGGCCTGCACACATTGGACGTGGCATGTGAGCATCGGGCAAGTGGCATCATCCAAGGGCAGGCGGCATCAGCCAAGGCCTGCATGCATTAGACGTGTCATGTGCGCATCAGGCAAGAAACGTCGTCCAACAGCAGGCGGCATCAGTCAAGGCCAGCACGCATAGGATGTGGCATGTGTGCATCGGGCAAGCAACATCGGGCAACGGCAGACAGCATGTGCCAAGGCCTAGACATATCGGACGTGGCCTGTGCGCATCGACAGGTCGACATTGGATGTGGCTTTCGCACTTCAGCCAGGCATCATCAGTGATGGCCTGCGCGCATCGCCTAGGCAACATAGGCCATGGCTTGCCCACATCGGCTGTGGCCTGTGCACATCGGCCAGGAAACATAAGCCATAGCTTGCCCACATCGGTCGTGTCTTGCGCGCATAAGACAGGAGAGATAGGGTGTGGAATGCGTGCATCGACCAATCGACATAGGTAGTGGACTGCCTACAGCAGCCATGGCTTGTGCACATCGGCCAGTCGACATCAGACGTGACCTGCCCGCATCGTCTGTGGCCTGCTCACATAGGCCAGCCGACGAAGGACTTGGCCTACCCGCATCATCCGTGGCCTGCACACAATGGTCAACCTACGTCGGTCGTGGCCTACAAGCTTCTTTCGTTGTCTGCACACATCGATCAACTGAGTGGATAAACGATACCCAAGTCAGATGAACGATTTGCACTTCAGTTTCACAACGGTCCTCCACTAGACTATCCTTTGGCTTCGCCCCGCTCAGGCATAGTTCACCATCTTTCGGGTCCCAGCAGGTATGCTCACTCTCGAACCCTTCTCAGAAGATCAAGGTCGGTCGGCGGTGCAGGTATGCCTTACGAATTTACTATCCCATTGACTCGGACACATGTCAGACTCCTTGGTCTATGTTTCAAGACGGGTCGAATAGGGAGCCCACAGCCAGTGCCCGGAGCACACAGATGTCGAAGACCGCCAGAAGCGCGCGCTTCATACCAAAATCAAGAAGATGGCATTCCACGGGAATTTCAAGCGCCCGGGTTTTGGCCACCCCCCTAATGAACGCTGGTCCACGCCCCGAGTCGATCGACGGACCAGCTCGTCACCATTCCACATCCGACCAGGGTGCATCGTCTGCTTCCATCTGCTTCCATCCCGATAATTTCAAGCACTCTTTAGCTCTCTTTTCAAAGTCCTTTTAATCTTTCCGTCGTGGTACTTGTTCGTTATCGGTCTCTCTCCCGTATTTAGCCTAGGACGAAATTCACCCCCCGATTTAGGTTGCATTCCCAAACAGCCCGACTCGTAGACAGCACCTCGTCGTGTGGCAGGGTTCAGGGACAACGGGGCTGTCACCCTTGTAAGTTTCTTTTCCTCACGTGGTTCGTTTGTACCAAATTTCTTTACTTTTACGATGTGTACGATGTTGAAAAGCTTTTTATTTGTACAAATATGTACTCTATCATTAGTTTCACAAGTTGAGAAGTATTTTCGAGCATTTTCATATCTTCGAACTTTTATTCATCTTTTTATAACTTATTTTGACGTTTTCTTATTTTTTACGTCACATTTTAAAAATTAAAATTTATAAAAATGTTGGAATTGAGGTTACTATCTCTATTAAGGAATTTTCGGTGTTAGTTTTATATTTTATCATATTTTTCCTATTTTTATTAATTTGTTACTAATTTTTCAGAATTTTTTGGAAAAATTTAAAATAAAAAAAATTGTTTAAAACTAATTTTTTTTATATATCAAACTCATTTGCGGAAGCTAATGTGTGCATATTTGGGTTGTACATGTTCAATATGATTCTCTGGAAAAATGATGTCTACTCCTGTCACATGGTTTTTTTTAATTTTAAGCTTATATAAGGGGGGTAGAGGTGTTGGAGGCAGACTAAGGTGACGGCAGGCATACGTCATGGGCGTCCTGTGGGCTTAGTAGGCGTGCATGGCTTGTGTGTGCTACGCCGTTGGGCGCCTACAAAAATACGTCGGCGACGTCTGTGGGGTGACCGTATGACGCTTAGGGCATTTAAATCGACCGGTTTATACTCGTTTGGTGTGGAAACGGCAGTGATTTCGGACGAGTGGCGAGTTCTAGAGCTCCTGTTATGGCTAACTCTAGGCGCTGCACGCATGGGGCACGTAAGACCATGTACGACCAGACACTATCTATAGGCCGGCGAGGGCGGTGTTCGTGAAAAAACTTCAGTCTGCCTCCAACGCCTTTGCATTGATTAAATTCTCACCCCCGACGGAAGTGTTTAACGACGGGGATTGGATTAGCCTTGCAATGAAGGCATCAGCGTCGATAGACGACATCTAATGTCGAGCGTCGGGGCAGTTGTTAGGCGTGCATCGACAAAAATATTCAAGTATGGCGCATAAGTGGTATTCGAGTTGTGTGGTTAGGTTGGATCCTTGCTTCAAGCAGTGACATCCTAAGCCGCATTCCATCTCGGTGGCGGATCAAGCGCAATCTAGGCTTGTCGGATGTAGGTCTCCTGTGTTGCATACCTTATGCGTAGGCTATACTCACGTACAATCAGTCGCCTATTTGCCCATCGCATTCCATGTGCGGGGTCAACCCAAAAGCCACTCTCGCATCCCACGCCTTCCTTACTTCATCGTGCGATGGTGTGGTCTGCGAGCGGCGGCTCGAATTCTCAAATTCGATAGATACAGTGGGCATGGGACCTTCACCGGATCCTATCTACCCAAAACAAATGCTCCTTGCGAATGACTGCCGCGCTCGCATTAGACCCCACCGTGCCCGAACGGGTGCGCCAGGCTCATGCGGCGCGTGTGGTCAATGAGTAATGCTACTTGGTTGATCCTGCCAGTAGTCATATGTTTGTCTCAAAGATTAAGCCATGTATGTGTAAGTATAAATAAATTCAGACTGTGAAACTACGAATGGCTCATTCAATCAGTTATAGTTTGTTTGATGGTATCTACTACTCGGATAACCATAGTAATTCTTGAGCTAATACGTAGAACAAACCACGACATGTGGAAGGGATGCTTTTATTAGATAAAAGGTCGACGTGGGCTCTGCCCATTATTGCGATAATTTGTGATAACTCGACGGATCGCATGGCCATCGTGCCGGCGATGCATCATTCACATTTCAGCCCTATCAACTTTCGATAGTAGGATAGTGGCCTACCATGGTGGTGACAGGTGTTGGAGAATTAGGGTTTGATTCCAGAGAGGGAGCCTGAGAAACGGCTACCACATCCAAGGAAGGCTGTAGGCGCGCAAATTACCCAATTCTTACACAGAAAGGTAGTGACAATAAATAACTGTATCGGGCTCTACAGGTTTGGAAATTGGAATGAGTACGATCTAAATCCTTTAACGAGGATCCATTGGAGGGCAAATCTAGTGCTAGGAGTCGCGGTAATTCCAGCGCCAATAGCGTATATTTAAGTTGTTGTAGTTAAAAAGCTCGTAGTTGGACTTTGGGATGGGCCGGCCGGTCCTTCCTAGCTGTGCATTAGTCGTCTCGTCCCTTCTGTCGGCGATGTGCTCCTGGCCTTAATTGGATGGGGTTGTGCCTCCGGCGCTTTCACTTTGAACAAATTAGAGTGCTCAAAGAAAGCCTACGCTCTATATACATTAGCATGGGATAAAATTATAGGATTTCAGTCCTATTACATTGGCCTTCAGGATCGGATTAATGATTAACATGGACCGTCGGGGGCATTCATATTTCGTAGTCAGAGGTGAAATTTTTAGATTTTTGAAAGACGAACAACTGCGAAAGCATTTGCCAATGATGTTTTCAATAATCAAGAACAAAAGTTTGGGGCTCGAAGACGATCATTTACCGTCCTACTCTCAACCAAAAATGATGCCGACCAGGGATCGGCGGATGTTGCTTTTAGGACTACGCCGGCACCTTATGAGAAATCAAAGTTTTCTGGTTTCGGGGGGAGTATGGTCGCAAGGCTGAAACTTAAAGGAATTGAAGGAAGGGAACCACCAGCAGTGGAGCCTGGGACTTAATTTGACTAAACACGGGGAAACTTACCAGGTCCAGACATAGTAAGGATTGACAAACTGAGAACTCTTTCTTGATTCTATAGGTGGTCGTGCATGGCCCTTCTTAGTTTGTGGAGCGATTTGTCTAGTTAAATCTATTAACGAATGAGACCTCAGCCTACTAACTATCTATGCAGAGGTATCCCTTTCCGTCCAGCTTCTTAGAAGGACTACGGCCTTTTAGGTTACGGAAGTTTTAGGCAATAATAGGTCTGTGATGCCCTTAGATGTTCTCGGCCGCACACATGCTACACGGATTTATTCAACGAGCTTATAGCCTTGGTCGACAGGCCTGGGTAATCTTTGAAATTTCATAGGGATGGGCCGGCCCGTCACTCCTACCTATTGAAAAATTGGGTGAAATGTTTGGATTGCGGTGACGTGGGTGGTTCGCTGCCCAAAACGTCGCGAGTAGTCCATTGAACCTTATCATTTAGAGGAAAGAGAAGTCGTAACAAGGTTTCCGTAGTTGAATTTGCGGAAGGATCGTTGTCGAAACCTGCAAAGCAGAACGACCGGCAAGCACATTTTAAGCACTTGAGGGTGACAAATGCTCGTCGTGTATCTCCCTGCCGTCCCCTGTGTGCGCGCTTGAACGCTTATTCGGGGGACTAATGAACCCCGATGCGGAAAGTGCCAAGGAATACAAAAATTGACAGTCTTCCCCTTGCTCCGCATTAGTGGAGCATGCGCGTGGACGAGTGCTGCTCTTTAAACACAAATGACTATGACAATGAATATATCATCTCTCGCATCAATTAAGAACGTAGCGAAATGTGATACTTGGTGTGAATTGCAAAATCCCGTCGACCCTCGACTCTTTGAATGCATGTTACACCCGAAGCCTTAGGCCAAGGGGACTTCTGCCTGGGCGTGACAAATCGTGTTACCCCCACACGTTGCAAGGCATAACGCGTGGTGAAATTTGGCCTCCTGTGCTCCTCGAGTGCGAGGCTGGCCTAAATGCGAGTCCACGTCGACGGACTTCGCGGCTAGTGGTTGTTGAAACTCAACTCTTTTTTTTTGTCGCGGCTACAACCTGTCGTGCGTCCTAACTTCCAGACCCTCCAATCACCGACTAAGGCGCTCTGACTGCGAACCCTAATCAGGCGATATTACCCGCTGAGTTTAAGCATATCAATAAGCGGAGAAAAAAGAAACATGCAAGGATTCCCTTAGTAACAGGGAGCTAACCGGGAACAGCCTAACCTTAGAATCGGGCTGCTCCATAGTCCGAAATGTAGTCTAGAGAAGCGTCCTCAACTGAGGACTGGTCCCATGTCCCCTGGAAGGGGGCCCAGAGAGGATGAGAGCCCCGTGGTGCCTGGACCCTGCCACACCACGAGGTACTATCTACGAGTCGGGTTGTTTGGGAATGCAACCCAAATCGGGCGGTGAGTTTCGTCCTAGGCTAATACAGGCGAGAGACTGATAACGAACAAATACCACGAGGGAATTATTAAAAGGAATTTGAAAAGAGAGTCAAAGAGTGCTTGAAATTATCGGGAGGGAAGTAGATGGAGGCTGACGATGCACCCCGATCGGATGTGGAACGGTGATGAGCTGGTCCGCCGATCGACTCGGGGTGTGGACCAGCGTGGATTAGAGGGGCGGCCAAAGCCCGGGCTCTTGATATGCCCATGGAATGTCGTCTCCTTGAATTTGGTAGGAAGAGCGCGCCTCTGGTGGCTTTAACATCTGCGTGAACCAGACGCTGGCCTGTGGGCTCCCCATTCGACCCGTCTTCAAACACGGACCAAAGAGTCTGACATGTGTCCGAGTCAAAGGGTGAGTAAATTCGTAAGGTGTAAGGAATCTGATTGGTGGGATCCCCCTGAGGCGTGCACCGCCGATCGACCTTGATCTTTTGAGAAGGGTTCGAGTGTGACCATACCTGCTGGGACCCAAAATATAGTGAACTACGCCTGAGCAGGGGGAAGCCAAGGTCATGGATAGGATAATTCTTCATATGAATCTTAAGTTGCCTTGAGGCATAGGCAACAACTTTCCCATTTTGTATAAGGACACACCCTAACCCAATTCTTGAGTCATCACAATAAACCACAAAACCATCAGGCCCTTCCAATAAAGTCAACACCGGAGCAGAAGTAAGTCTATCCTTCAACTCTTGAAAACACTTCTCACACTTTTCGGACCATATGAACTTGGCCTTCTTTGGTGTCAAAGAAGAGGCAATTGAAGAGAATCCCTCAAAAAATCTTCTATAGTATCCGGCTAAACCCAAGAAACTTCTAATTTCCGAAGGAGTTAGAAGTCTAGGCCAACTCTTGACCACATCTGTCTTCTTAGGATCTACCTCAATACCCTTACTTGAAATAATATGACCAAGAAAAGCTAAGAATCTTAGATAAAACTTACATTTCCTAAAATTCGCAAAGAGTTGTTGGTCCTTAAGAATTTGCAATACAATCCTCAAATGATCAATATGCTCATCCCGACTTCTTGAATAAACCAATATATCATCAATGAACACAATCACAAACATGTCAAGGTAATATCTAAACACCATATTCATCAAATCCATAAACGTCATCGGGGAATTAGTAAACACAAATGACATTACCAAAAACTCATAATGACCATACCGAGTTCG
>JAJOOI010016213.1:0-15226 GCA_029582585.1 Solanum bukasovii
GCAAAGCAAAATGATTTTTTTTATAGAAAATTTCAACTATTCTTTATACTGGAGTCTTAATAATGACTATCGGTGCACTTTCCACCTAATAAAAAAGATGGCTTTAATTATTTCTTAAGTTATATTTTATGTTACTAATTCAAATTTCAATTATTACATCATTTCATATTTCTTTGGAGTTGATTTTGTTAAAATTTCTGACTTCGTCACTTCTGCGATTACAGTAGACAATGATGAGCAAAAAAATCCAAGAATATCGGCACCAATATTACACGTGCAAGGCCTCGAAATGCACCACGTAGCTTAAGCCTAACCTTACTTGTTTTCCTTTTCTTCTTCCAAGTTCCATAATCAGTTCGTCATCCAATGGATAAAAGTTTCTAAATTTATACATTCTTTCATTTTAATTTATGTGTTTTTTTTTGGTTTTCCATCTGGCCGTGTCTAGAGTTCGCATTGAAGCTCCAACTAAATTCGAATTGCACTCTCCGGGCCCATTCGGGAGTGACGCTCCCAACATGATTTTCTCCATAGCCAGAGCTCGAATTCGAGACCTCTAGTTAATAGTGAAACAGTTCCACCACTACACTATCAAAATTTTAAATATATTTTATTAAAATTTGACTCGATGGTAATCCATTGAAAATGTTACTAGCAAGACAAATTCTAGTGGAATTTATGTCGAAAGTAAAAAAAAAAAATATCGATCTTGTCTAAGTGTGTCTTAATCAGTTGAAAATTCCTTATTGGCAAGTCAAATTTAGAGGGAAATAGTGCATTCCTATAGAAAATGTAACTTTCTATATTCAGAAACTCGTTAATTATTTCTATGTCATACATGACACATTTAAGATCTAAACATAAAATTTAAAGACATTTTTAATATATATTACATATTTTTATTTAAAGATCATAATTTTTTTTTTTACTTTCTTAAAATTTTGTGTTTAATCAAAACAAGACAGATAAAATGAAACGTCGAGAATAGAGTTTTAGAGCCATATCCTCACGAAGAAATACATAAGATTTTATGTCTTGTAGTGAGATGGTTTGAGTATAAATTGAGGCTAAATTGAAAGCCAATTTCATTCCACTCTCAAAAATCTTTCTTTGTTAGAATATATAGTGAAAGAAAATATGAAGGTCAATAATAGCCTAATTATTTTGCTAGCACTTTTATGTGCTTTTCTTTTTCTTGCTTCAGCTCTAGCAGTTGATGAGACTAAAGGTAAAGGTTGATTTACGCAAATATCTCTTTTTAGGTTATTGTTTAAATTTTATATGTTTTTTTAAAGGTTTTATAAATATAACTCTCAGAAAATTATACAATTCTGACGAACTATGTTAGACTTGAATTTAATATTTACTTAGTTGTTTCTTACCTTACAAAACTAAACATTACTAGTATTTATATTGTTCTTAAATATATGGATCTATTGGCTTCCATAAACATATATAGCTAGTTAATTACTTTTTATTTTCGCCTTTAATAATATGTTTGTCCATCTTAAAGATGGAGACAAATTCAAGATTTCTAGATTTCAATCTTTTTGAGTTATTAGAATCTGAATTAATACAAAATTAGACCAATTAAGCTATTGAACTTTATTGAATTCGTATCTTTTATTCTACCTCCACCTATGCATGCACTCAACTAACTATAGAAACATCGTGACGTATTTGAGGCCACAACTAAGACTATACTCTTTTGACGAATATAATATATTTTTATCAAAAATTCAGTACTCAGTCAAATATCGTCATATGACAACGTAATCAAGAGATACTAATAGTTCCATGCACTAATGAGAAATACAATATGTTGTATGTAGCAACAAATGAAGGACAACTAAATGATGCAACACAAGGCCATGGTTGGGACGGGGGAGGCGGCTGCCACGGACGCGACTGTCACGGAGGTGGTGGTCATGGAGGTGGTGGTGGTCACGGAGGTGGTGGTGGTCACGGAGGCGGTGGCAATTATTGCCGACACGGATGTTGCGGTGGATATTATCGAGGAGGAGGGTGCAAGCAATGTTGTAGAACTGCTCAAGAATATTCAGCTTACAATATGCAAAATGACGTCAATCGCCCTTAAATGCCCAACGTACAATAAATAGCAAGAGCTTAGTGCACCAGACTGTCTTTGTTTTAATGTTTAATTAGGTTATGTAACGTTCTAGCTAGCTAGCGCTAGCCTAATGTTATTCTATATGAGTTAAATAAAAATTATAATGTAGTAAATACGCAATAAAACATATTTCTGTGTGACTGTGTTTTATATTCTCTAGACTCTAAATTTCCTCTAAAAAATAGTTTCACCAACAATTTATTTTGTCTGAAAGCTTTCTTTGATTAATAATTCTGCAAGAGAGATTTTTAGACTTTTGTTGAACGGAAATTTTTTACTTCAATCTCTTTAGGCAAGTCACAATTTAAAAAAAAATCATATTGTTATTTTTAAAATTCTTGTCAAACAACCTGATTCTATTAACCATCAAAGAAATGTCATTTGAATATATTTAGTGAAAGCCTGACCGTCACTCTTGTATTATTATGAGAGTTTCTTTTCAAATTCAAAATCTAGTTTTGTCTATCTCGTTCATTTTCAGTTTAAATATACCTTTCTTATTATATTTTGATACAAATTGTCCTTAATTTTGATGAAAAAACATGTGACAAGCTCCAAATCAAATGACCAACTAATTTTAAATATCCGATTTCCTAAAACACACCTATTTAACTCATAATATGGAATTTCAGTCAAGAATACAGCTTTACGATAAATTAGTATGAAATAATGATTAATTAGGCTCATATTGATTAGAAATTCAGCCATTTTTTAAAAACATATGTTTAATAGATTACTCTCACAAAAAAAACAACCAAAAATTTACCGTATAAAATCAGCGATACGTAGACTTAGGAGTAAGTTATTATGGGTAATTTTGTGTCAAAATATAATAAGAGGGGACATATTTAAACTGAAAGTATAACGGAAAAGACATATTTAAACGGAAAAAATAACGATGATAAGTATAATTAAATTATTTTTAATAGTATAAGAGTATATTTGATGCGCTCCCTTTTCAAAATCCCTTCATTATATATATATATATATTTATTGTTTTGGAGTTGATTTTGATAAATTTTCTGATTTCGTCACTTCTTCGCTTACTTCAATACGTTGAAAATGAGATATAATATGATCGACGTTAAGATTGACTATATGAAGATATTGACAAAATGTTTCCTTGTAAGCATTAATATCTCATATTTTACGTGTAAAACCTTCAAATGCACCGCGTAGCTTAACCTTTGTTTTTTTCATCCTCCGTTTTAATTTATATGTTACAATAATAAAATAAACACTTTTCGAAATCATAATTTTGTTCATCGATTAGATGAATAATTCATCAAACGTTTTTTTTGATAGTATATATCTTACTTTTCTTTTGTCTTAAATCTGTATAGAAAAGAATGCAACATTTGATAGTAAGATATTCATTATTTCTAATACTATAACGTGTCATGTTGAAGATTATAAGATTTAAAAATATTTTAATATATTAAGGGTGGCGCTCCCAACAGGATTTTCTCCACACCCAAGGTTCGAACCCGAGACCTCAGGTTAAGGGTGAAACACTCCCACCAGTGCACCACAACCCATGTTGGTGGATTCAGATCTATTAATACTCATTTATATAACTTTACAAACAAACTATTCTGCTATATTTGACATTTGCATTAATTTATAAATATTTTAGATTATGATGTAATGTTTTCTCAATTTAATTTGTTAAAGATGGATTTTTAGATTATAGTCTAATTACAAAATTACAATATTATCACATATATTTTGGGAGTCAATATTATCTCGATGCTTACTTCAACATGTTGAAAATGGTTTTTAAGAAATTCAAGATCGACACCAAAATTGACTATATGAAGATATTGACAAAATATTTCTTTGTAAGCAATATTATCTCAAATTCCATGTGTAAAACATCAAATGCACCACGTAGCTTACGCCTAAGCTTAAGAAAATTATTATCAAACTTATCATTTCTTCGTTTTAATTTATGTGTCATTATTAAAAATTTATTTTATTAAAATTTGATTCGTGAATAAAGAATATTGAACGAATAATCCATCAAAAATGTTATCGATAAACTAGATTCTGATAGGTTATTTGTTGAAAACTTTTAATGAAAATCATCAATATTTTGTACTTATGTTAATCCATCGGGAGTCTCTAACTATGTCTATTACTCCGTATATTTCCTTTTATAACTTTTCATATTTAGAAATTGGTTATTTCTGATATCGCACATTGTATATTAAAAGTAATAAAATTTAAGGACATTTTAATATATTATGCATAACTTTAATTTAAGATTATAAAATTTAATAAATATAACTTTACTTTCTTAAATTTTATATATTCATATATCAAAATAAGACACGTAAAATAAAACGTTCCGGAGTAGTGGTTAGAGTCAAAATTAAATCATCACCACCAAAACCACATAAGATTTTATGTCTTATAGTGGGATTTTTTGGGTATAAATTAAGGCTAAGGCTTAGTTGAAAATCATTCCATTGTACTCTCAAAAATCTTTCTTTGTTGGATATATAGTGAAAGAAAATATGAAGATCAATAATAGCCTAATTATTACGCTAGCACTTTTATGTGCTTCACTTTTTCTTGTTTCAGCTCTAGCAGTTGATGAGACTAAAGGTAATATAAAGTTTTTAATTAATTGCTATTTTAACTTTCTTAAACATATGGATTTATTGTCTTACATATTTAAATATATATTCATGCATGCAATTATGACAAGAAATAGAATATACTTCGACGATTCGCTGTGACAAAATAACATTTAGCTGCAACAAACATACATATTAAGAAAGAGTATTAAACTCTTTATCGGTATTAGTTATTTGTCATTGAATCTAATGTCGATATACGCTTTGAGGATATTTACAACGAGTGCTAATTGCCACTAAAAGTGCATATTTAGAGACAATTAAACTATTGTTGTTAATTAATTACCGCTAAAGATCATTTTTTATATAGTGACACTTTTTTTTATTCTGTTCTAAAAAGGAATATTGTTATTTTTCTATATTTGAAGGTTTTTAACGTTAAAATTTTCTTTTTACTCGTGATAATATGTTGTTACAATCATAAAAATGTGATGACACATTTGATCCGTAACTAATTAAGGATATCCTTTTTATAATTAGTTGTGTTGAAATAAGCTATCTTTTCATTTCTAGAATTCAGAAATAATAAGTAAATCTAAAAATTTGAAATCGCCTCTACATACAATTTTGATGTGTATCAAAAAAATTCTTATTTTCTTAAACATCATGTTCAGTCTAATTACTTTATGTTGTATGTATATATATATGTAGCAGCAAATGAAGGCCAACTAAATGCTGAAACACAAGGCCACGGCGGTGGTGGCGGCCACGGTCATGGTGGTGGTGGCCACGGTCATGGTGGTGGCGGCCACGGAGGCGGTGGTCATCATGGCGGTGGAGGTCATGGTGGTGGAGGTCATGGAGGCGGTGGTCATGGAGTCAACCACCCTTAAATGAAGAATATCGTCGTAAATTAAAGAATTTCGAATTAAACTACGTACTCCATCCACTTTTTGTAATTTAGTCAATAATAAAAACTATGTACGTACGTTTTTTATTTGAAGTTCTAGCATAGCCTAATGAAGTGGCATGTGTTATGTGTAATGGAATATAGTAAAAATGAAATAAATATCAGTATGTTTTTTCCTTTTTCAATTTAAAGTTTGTTGATAATTATTTATCATGTATATTCAGTTTTCACGTGTTATATAAAAAAGAAAGAAGATATATATATATATGAAACAACAATATCGATGAACAACAAGAATTATGGTGGTCGGTGGAGGAGTAATTATTCCTCCATCCTTAATCAGAAGTCTTGAATTTGAATCTCTCTAAATATGGAGTCGCCTTTAATAAAGATTAAACTTAACGCTCAATATGAGATTTAAATCGAATATACTAATTGTGTTAACATCTTTACATCATGCATAAATATAGTTACAAATTTTATAATCGTAATTAAATTATTTGATAATGTAAAAAAAAAATTAAATGTTAGTGAATAAAGGATGAGCTCAAACTTTTTTTTTAAAAAAAAATAATTATAAAGAAATATTCTTGTCAATTGTTTTGCTCTTTGAGGATGACATTCTTGCTTTTAGTATATCAAAGTGACTTGAATTTATAACTATAGAATACAAAAGAAACCAAGTTAATTAATAAAAAACTAAATCATCTATAAGTCTTTAAGAAAATAAATAAATAACTATAAAGATATAAGTCAAGGTGAAAAGAAACTTACGTTATAATATTGAAGAAGCCTAGCTCAATTTTTCTATGTACATATAATACTCCATTTTTTGTTTATATAGACACTAATTTCTTAGTTTTTTCATTATTTTTTTCTCAATTTTACTCGTCCCAATTAATGTAAACATAATTATTATACTAAAAATAAAAATTAGTTAGGAAAATTCAATTTCAAAAAAGAAATTTGAATGAAAATTTGAATTTGATAGTACAAAAAGAGAAATAAATACAATACTAACAAACTATAAATCTTAATATAAAGGCATTAAAATAAAATAAATCGTTCTCTCTTAATTAGCATATGATATTGTTTCCTTATATTTCATCACAAACTTTCTTTTTCTCGATTTGACTTTTCAAAAATTTCAAAGTGTTTCCTTAGCTTCTAATTTCTAGTAATATTTTCAATTAGGAATATTTATTTATTTTGGTTAAACTTTTTTGATATAATCCTTACCTTTCCTTCGTTATTTATTTCTATCCCTTCAAGAAAAGTTTGACTGCTGAATTTATATATTTGTTAATAATAAATTTATATTGGCCTACAAATAGAAAAACAAATATTGAATAACATGCAAGGAACAATGTTAGTTTGCAAGCACATGAAGTCCAATTCAACTCATTACTTTGATAAGATATATATTAATAATCATAGTTGTGTACATCTTAACATCAAAATCAATAATACATGAATTAACGAAAGAGAGAACTTCCTAAATTACTCAAAAGAACTCGATATCATAAAACTTCTTCATTTGATCATAGATATCTTCTCTCAGAAACTCCATATCATCATCATCTTCCATAAATTTATTCTCAAAATTATTATTATCACTCGTTTCACCCACATTACCATTCTCATGAGTCTTTCCTTCCACAATTTCTGACTCAACATTATTATCTTTCATAATTTCAAACTCAACATTAGTGTTTTCTCCCACGTTACCACACTCAAAATTATCATTCCCCTCAACATGATAAACAATTTTATTCATGTCAACTTTGTTCCCTTTTCCTAGAACCTTATTTAAACTCTTTCCCATCATTTTTATCCTCTTCTTCTTGAAATTACCTTCTTCTTTATCCACTTCACCATCATTAGTTTCCACAAATTTCTCTTCGACCCTTAAAGATTGATCTTTTTTTCCATTTTCATCCTCTTCTTCGTCATCAGAAATTTCAATAACCTCATTTGCATCATTTTTATCGTTAGTATTTCCACCACCAATCCCAAACTCAACATTATTCTCATTAATCTTTGTGGTCCCCACAAAAGGGGACCACAAAGATTCTGGGTTGGGCTCGAAAGTATTCTTTTCTTTTTCCTTGTTTTTCAACTCATCATCAAAATTGGCCTTCTGGGTTGAGCTCGAAAGAACAGACCAAGATGTGAGTGCATACCCTAAAGCCTCAGATGCAAATGGGTATGGATTGTAATTTGGGTTTAACAAATTCGATGCGTACATGAAATTGTTCTTGATGAGTTCTTGATCGTGAGTGTAGAGAGGAAGATTGAGGATAAAATAGTGATTCGGGCCTTTGTTAGTGGTGGTAGCCAGGAGCAAAATATTAGCTATGAAGAGGATTTGTGAAGGGGCAATTTGATTTGGGTCAATCTCAATGGCTTTAAGAGCATAAATACGACAATCTTCAAAGTTTCTCTGTTGAAGAAACAATTCGGAGGCACTGAGATAATTTTGAAATTTTAAATTAGGGGTGTTATTTGCTATGTATTGTCGGAGCGCCATTGTTAGAGAATATGAAGCTTTTGTAAATGGAGATGATTTTGGACATGAAATTTTTGTGAAGGATATATGTTGTATATATACACAAAATGAAATATCAAATGCAGTAAATCATTTATTACAGAATCTGATTAGTTGAATAATTAAAATCTTTAACATTTTGGAATGTTCAAAATAGGACATTATGTAATTGGGAAGAAATTATTTAGGATAAAGACATAATTTTTCAAAATTCAAAAGTTTTAATGGAGTATTAACTTATTTGACATTTTAAGATGTTTAAATTTGGACATTAGGTAAATGAGTGGGGATTATTTAGGATAGATACATAAATTTTCAAATTTGAGAGTACACTATTATATTGTTACTCACCCCTTTCACATATATTTGCCTAGTATGCATTTTGTAATCTTTTTAAGAAAATAATTAATTAAATAATAATTTACAAAATTTCTAATTATTATACTTTTAAAAATGAAAATTTAGATATTTTATTTCAATAAGTGTGAAAACGACTATTGAATGATACAATATTTTTAATAAAAAGAATTGGATATTATTAAAAAGTAATTGTTTAATATAAGAATAAAAAAGTTATTATTTTTGTCTTGAATTTCTAGGTCGATAAGTATTCAGGAGGGGCGGAGTGATATATTAAAGAAGATAAAATTCTTTGATCAATTCTACTATAAACTAGGGGAGTTCACATAATCATTCAATATTACTCATGTTTTAAATTATTTGAACTCTATAATAAATACATATATTTTAATTTATGTGTCCATTTAAATATATTAAGAGAATTTTTTATTTTTTTTTACAGTACTTTTAATATTAAATAACTATATAAAATAATATAGTAAATTTAAAGTAGAGTTAAAGTAGGGCTATAATTGTTTTTACGGAGGTAGAGTGTAAAAAAAATATCTACACAGTCAAGCAATTACATATTATCAATTTTAACGCCATAATAATATTAATTTGATAACCCAATGTGATAAGTTAAAACTTAAAAGAGTGTTAGTTTAAATTTATATGCTAGTCAAACTAAATTTGAAACATTTTTACCTTATTTCTGTTTTGGTAAATATCGGTGTATAAACCAAACTTCTTATAAGTTCAACTTAACAAAAAGTCATAAGCAAACAGGACTCTCAGTAATGATCAGGGGAACAATCGCATAGCTTCATTATGATCTACACCAATTTTTTTAATAGCCACTCAACAGGAATTAGACGTTTTTCTTAGTTTTTCGTGTGTTAATTATTGAATTTTTTTATAATATGATTTTTGAAAAAAAAAATCCATAATCTTTACAGGACCCTCTGTAATGACCTAGGGAAAAATACTTATACCCTCATCATACTCCACATCATTTTTTTAACATTTAGGGGCGACTCAACAAAAAATAGATGATTTTCTCAAATTTTTGTGTATGTCAATCAATTTATTTTAATAAAATATCAGCTTAGTTATCAACATTTTTACTTAAACATATCAATTATTTATTAATAGTTTAGAACACTTTTGTTTAGATATATAACTGCTCGGAAACAAGATAGCACAACCTTATATATTCCTCTAACAATGAGTTGGTGTAATATACCACAAATACATTAAATTATAGTTGAAATAAAATGAACAAAAAATGAATAAATTATCAATCAAGTTGAGGTGTAGAGATCTCGCTCTATTTAAGGAGATTCAAGCCCACTGCGACATAATCTACCCCAATTCAGCAATTTCGAATTAGTTGAAGAGTTCAAAGCTCCACGAAAAGAACACCTTCAACATATAATTACTCTCTTTTGTATAGTCTATAGTTGAAGACTTAGAATATTTTTTTTGTCTTAACTCTCTCTTTCACTACTACACACTACAATATTATTTCACACTTCTCATCTTTCTTAGATTCCTTCACAAAGGAAGAAACGCCACTATTTATAATGGAGGAATTCTTCTTTGTATTGAATAAGAATAATGTGGATAAAAATGTAGGTAAATGAATGGAGGAATTATGTCTTGAAGGTTACATGATCAGTTACAAGGTATTATGGGTGAAATAATAAACCAAATTAGATATTTTACATCTTTGTTATTATTAAAAATTCGTAAATCTATATTATGCAAAAGTTAGAACTCTTTATGGTCGGTGAGTATGATCTTTCTAAAATCAAAGTATGAACAATTTGTATACATATCATCACTTTTTAATCGAAGGTCTATCTGAAATAATTTTTCTACCTAATTTTATATTAGAGAATTTATCAAAAAATGCTCTCTTCTTTAATAATAGAGTAAGTTAAACAGTTTTCAATCTTGAAAGTCATTTATTGAATGATTATTTGCCTTTGTGTAGTCTGTCGTTTAGACTAATTGGGGTTGATTACTTGAGTAAAGAGTTCATTCTTAATTAAGGTGGAAAGCTAGTCAATTTTCCCTTTTAGATTTAAAGTAGGATTGCAAGAAAATACGATAATAAATTAATAAGATACAAAATAAATAAAATAACAAATAGTAACACATATTGGAGAATAAAAAACTACACAATTACTAAATACTACTTATAATAAGAAACCGCCTACCTCTCCCACATATATACAGTGCGGTTATTTCATCCGATTACCTACTAATTTTCTGCCCTAATTCTCGATCTCCATCATTCAATTACCTACTACGTACCTTTCTAACTCTAATTCTCGACCTTCATCATTCGTCACTTACTAACTTTCTACTATAATTTCAATCTCCATATCTACCTATAAAAAATCCATGTCCTAAGCCTCAATAAGTTGAAGTCATACCATATCATCATGTCTAATCATCTTCCATAAGTTTTTCTTCCAACCTACCTCTACTTTCTGCGTCTCCTACTACGATCAATATTTCACATCTCCTTATTGGTACATCGCTCTACCTTCTCTTCACATGTTCGAATCATCTCAATCTCATTTTCTTCGTCTTTATCTGTCACATCAGCCAATCCAACTTACCCTATCTCTCCTAATACAAGCAAGTAATAAAAGATAAAATAATAATTTATATTATTTTTAAAAAAAAAAGCCTTTTCCAATTTTGTCCACTTCCCATCTTTACAAAAACTTCTTTTTTAAAGCTTTTTCCATCTTCGTCTCCTTCTCTTCTGCAACAACTTTTTCTGCTCCAAAAAAAAATGGAGAATCAGCGATTCAAAGCAAAGGACACCCATAATTCGAAATTCAAAACTTATCTCACTGCCTCTGAATACTTTCTTCATCAAAGAAACTTCGAAGATTGTCGTAATTACGCCTTAAAAGCCATTGAAATTGACTCAAATCAAACTTCCCCTTCACAAATCCTCGCTATAGCGAATGTATTACTTCTCTCTACCACCATTAACGAACACCCAAATTACTATTCTATCCTTAACCTTCCTCTCTACACTCAAAACCCACAACTCATCAAAACCCATTTCACTAACGTTACGAATCTGTTAAACCCTAACAAGAATCGGTACCCATTTGCTTCTGAAGCTTTTGGGATTGTACTCAAAGCTTGGTCTGTGCTTTCGAGCCCGACCCAGAAAATCCGTTTTGATAACGGGTTGAAAAACAGGGGAGAAGATAGGGGTAGTTTTTGGACTGTGTGTCCTTACTGTTACTATGTGTATGAGTTTTTGAAGGATTATGAAGATTGTTGTTTGAGATGTCAGAATGAGAAATGTAGAAGAGTGTTTCATGGGGTGCCTATTGTGGGCCCATCTCCGCCACCTGAGGTGGCGGAGAAGGGTGAGTATCATTGCTTCGGGTTCACCGTTTTGGGCAATGGTACTCACCCTTTGTGGTCCCCTTTTGTGGGCACGAAGACTAATGAGAATAATGTTGAGTCTGGAATCGCGGGAGAAAAGACTAACGAAAAGAATAATGTGGATGAGTTCATTGAAATTTCCAATGATGAGGATGAAAATGGGGGAAATGAGAAATCTTTAGGGGTCAAAGAGGTATTTGTGGAAACTAATGGTGTGAAAGTGGATACGAGAGGTGATTTCAAGGAGAAGAGGGTAAAAATGGTGGGGAAGAGTTTAAATAAGGTG
Organism: Solanum bukasovii; assembly: GCA_029582585.1. Classification (NCBI taxonomy): domain Eukaryota; kingdom Viridiplantae; phylum Streptophyta; class Magnoliopsida; order Solanales; family Solanaceae; genus Solanum; species Solanum bukasovii. The sequence continues at coordinate 12,223 of JAJOOI010016213.1, forward strand.
TTGGGAAAAGGGAACAAAGTTAACATGAATGAGATTGTTTATAATGAGGGAAATGATTATTTCGAGACTAATGAGAATACTGTTGAGTTTGAAAACGCAGAAGAAAAGACTAATGAGAATACTGTTGAGCTTGGTATCGTAGGAGAAAAGACTAATGAGAATACTGTTGAGCTTGGTATCGTGGGAGAAAAAACTAATGAGAATACTGTAGAGTTTGGTAACGTGAGAGATAATAATGTTGGTTTTTTTGTGGGAGATGATATCTATGTGAGCATGCAAGAAGAATTTGATATTGGGACATTGTTTTTATGAGTAATTTAGGAAGTTCTCTACTTTGTTAGTATTACTAGTAATGGATGGTATACTTTAGTGTTACTTACATATTGAAAAGTCTAAACTTTTGAAATATTTTAGTATTTCTAGTAGTGAATAGTGATGGGGTTTAATTCTAAAAAAATGTATAGCATTTTGTATTAGATGTTGAAGTTTTTATTTGAAATAGTTGAGATACGAGAAACACTAGGTGATTTCTTTTCACCCGCTCAAGTATTGATGGATAGAATTATGTGTTTATGTGACGTAGTAGTTACCTTGTAGAATTAGTTGAGGTGCGTGCAAGCTGGCATGGATACTACGACTATGAAAAAAGAATCTTGTTTGAATGTGCTTATGGATTAGTGGTAACAAGCTTTGCCAAGACTCTCAGGCTCTGGTTCTTGACTCTTTTGTATTTGGGCAGTTTGGTTCACCATTTGTTGGCCTTTTTGTTATCTTTTGCCTCAATAGAACAAATGTTGAATTTTTGTCCTTGTTAATTTTTCTCTTTTTTCACTTGGATCACTTTCTATGTCTTTTACTTGAGCCGAGAGTGTATCGGAAATAGTGTATTTACCTTTTCAAGGTAGGAGTTAAGGTTGTGTACGCATTATCCTCTCAGACCCTACTTACAAGATTACACGGCGTATATTGTTATTGTTGTTCCACTGTTCACTTAGCAGAACTTGCTTGACTTCATGATACACTTGTTATTCGGTATTTGTGCTAGGGAAAGGTAATATGTATTCTTGTGAAATAAGGCGAGATGCACGCGATATACGCGCACTTCGTCCACCAAAGTGACTTTGTGTGGGTTCGAAAAGAGGAATGATGGTAATTTGATAATGGTAAAAACTTACTCGCATCAGATATTTATATCAAATCAATGGAACCTACTATAGTTAAGTGATTTAGGGTCATGCATATTTAAAGTCTCAATACGATGAAAATATACCTTCGTTAATTATAATTAATTAAGTTTCATTATCAATAATATTATTATAATGAAGTGAAAATATATGTTCGTTAGTTATGGTTACACATTCATTGACTTTGTCGTATCAAAGTATCGGAAATATAACAAGTTTTCGTCTTTTCGAAACAAAAATAGTAAGAAAATATGATAACAAGATAGTAAGATATAAAGAAAACGAAATAACATATAATAATACACACGGGAAAATAAGAAACTAATACTTCTAATAAGAAGATAAGAGAAGAGGCTAACCCTTGCCTCTCTGCCATAAAATGCAGCAATACTCGGTTATATACCAACTTTCTATCCTAATTCTCGATGTTTATATCTTTTTATGTATGCTCAGTAAATTGAAGTTGTGTCATGCCATCTCCTAACTTCTGCTACAAATCAACTTCTCACACTTCCTCACTCGCGAATCTATACAACACTTAATAATTATTATCAAAATCGACTTTAGAAATACTTTATTAATATTAAGTTTGATGTTTACATTATTATTATAACTTTAATTTGTAACTTCATTATTAGTATATCATTTGAGACTTTACAACATGAGTCTATAATAGTATAATACTACTAAATTTTTATGTTTTTTTTTTAATTCTTACTTGCTTTAGCATCCAAACTTTTCTTTAAAAACTTCTTAAATATAGACATTAATGTTTGATTCTTTCCTTATTTTTATTTTACTCACGCCTAAAATAATTACTACTAAAAATGAGAATTACCATATTTTAGACTAGGAAAACACTTGAAACTTTAGAAAAAAATCAAATCCAAGAATAAAGAGGGGGGGAAAGAAGGAAAATTTAAAATAAAATAGGTAAATAGAACACACATATGGGAAAAGAAAGCTAGTTTATTTTGTTTCAATTTAACGCCTAATTATTATTATTATTATTAATACTAATAATAATAATACATGTATGTACTTATTTCTCCTTTTTGTATTCAAATTTTCCTAAATTTTAAAATAAAATAGGTAAATAGAACACACACATATGGGAAAAGAAAGCTAGTTTATTTTGTTTCATTTTAACGCCTAATTATTATTATTATTATTATTAATAATAATAATATTACATGTATGTACTTTTTCTCCTTTTTGTATTCAAATTTTCCTCTTTTTTTTCCCTTGGAGTTGACGTAGTTTTCTTCAAAATATGGTAATTCTTATTTTTAATATAATGTTTATATTAATTGGCAAGAGTAAAATTAAAAAGAAGAAAAATAAGGAAATAATTAAGAAATTAGTGTCTATAAAAACAAACAATATAGTATATGCACATAACAAATTGAGTTAGGCTTTTACAATATTAACGTAAGTTTCTTTTCACTTTGAGTTATTATTTTTCCTTAAGAATTACTATAATGTTGTATTAATGTAGTAGAGAAGAAGCTACTTTTACTATATCTATATTTTGGTTTCATTCTTTTTTTTTTCATTAACTTTGTTACTTTTGCATTCAACAGTTGTTCGAGCTAGTTTTGATATACAAAAAAGCAAGAATGTCATCCTCAAAAAGCAAAACCATCGATAATTACTGGGAGAGGTTAGCAGATACGAGAGAACAGATAGACAAGCAAACAAACGACCTTAAAAATACTAATGTGCAACAAGAAAATGTGAAAGACAGATACGAGGCCACAACTAGCCTTTGGAAGTTGAAGGACAAGGAAGACCAGCTCGAAGACAAACTTGAGAAAAGA
>JAJOOI010016214.1:0-28012 GCA_029582585.1 Solanum bukasovii
TATGTGGGATTTCACTAGTGGGTTTCTTTCACCCATTAGGTCCCTAGTTTTCAGTCAGTTTCTTGATTCCCTTATTATGACTAGACCTAGGGTTTCTTAAATGTTAGAATTGTTGGGTTCCTAGCTGTTAGAATGATCCAACTCAGATTAGTACGTTAATATTTAGTTTAATGCATGAATTCCAGAACCCTAGCTATGTATTTCTTTAGTTCTTGAATTACACATGCTAGGTCAGATATTTCAGTTATTCAGTTATACATACCTCAGTTATTAATGCATTAATATCAGTTTAATTGTTGCATTCTCAGTTTGCATGTTCAGTTTGAGTTATCCAGTAACTTACAAAAATTCAGTCATAATGTGCTAATTACTTAATCCATTAGGAGTAGCATAATACCGAGTTGGACTAGGGTTCAGCGTACCCATATAGTCCCAAAACTACTAGCCACGTAGGTTGTAAGTCCCCTCTGTGGGCATCATTTCAGTGATCACGCCAGCATGCCTCTATACCTCTGGCAGGGTATATTGGGTCCTCTCGATGGGGCGGATACATCAGACTCCACATTTAGCTCATGTGGTTTTATTATCAGTTATTAGTAGCGCCCACAGTTCAATCAGATTCTATTGCATTGACCATTATCAGTATATCCAGTATTCAGTTTCAGCATGTTATTAATTTGGTCATTGCATTCAGTTAACTCAGTATTCAACATTTATATCATGTTCAGATTATTTCATTGCTTTATTGCTTTGTTCAGTTATATGTTATTTCAGCTTTACTCTATCATGCATGCTCATTACCTTTCAAGTACTGACGCATACATGCGCTACATCTTCTCATGATGTCGGTTCAGATTCTCTGCATCCAGATCACGCTTAAGTCTGTTCTCGATCTTCAATTCAGCAGCATCAGTGGTGAGTCTTTATTCTTCGAGGACTAGTGACATGTTTATGTTTATCGCTTTTAGTCTTTAGTTTTAGTTTTGCTAGACCTAGTTGGGGCATGTCCCAACATTTCTAGTCAGTTTAGAGGCTTATTTCAGACATAGTTAGATTCAGCTTAGTATTGAGTTAATATCTCCTTTGTATTAAACACATCAGTTATCATTTATATCATTTATAGTATATGGATATTCCCCATCTTTTCATTTTAATTTATGATTTAGCTTCCGCATCAGTTTATTTTCTTTAGTATGCTCATGATCATGCCAGCAGAGTTAGCTTGGGATCACTTGTGGTCCTAGGTCCCGTGTCCGCGTCTCGGGGGTAGCTCGGGGCCTGACAAACTTGGTATCAGAGCATTAGGTTTAAGTTTCCTAGGATGTCTGAAAAGCCGCATTAGGTAGAGTCGTTTTCATGGATGTGTAGTGCGTACCACATCTAATGAGGGGGAGGCTACAAAGTGTTTTAGGAAATCTTCATTATCTTGTTACTCTTATCATGCGTAATGTATGATCTAATTTCTATTCTAACTCGATGTTCTACATTTCAGTGATCATGCCTCCTCGTAGAGCTAACGCCAGGAATGCGAATGCCAGGAACGCAAACGCAGCTCCTCCAGTTCCAGTTCAGGAAGTCTCAAATGCTGAATTCAGGAATGCCATTTAGATGTTGGCTCAGAGTGTCGCTAACCAGAACAATCAGCGGGTTCAAGCTCCTTTGAATGCAAAAGGTGGATCAGCAGCAGCAAGGGTCCGTGACTTTGTTAGGATTAATCTGCCTGAGTTCTTAGGATCGCAGACTGGTGAGGATCCCCAGAATTTCTTGGATGAGATCAAGAAGATCTTTGAAGTGATGCAGGTAACTGGGAATGATCGGGTTGAGTTAGCATCTTACCAACTTAAGGATGTGGCTCATATCTGGTATACTCATTGGGAGGAGAACGGGGGTACATATGCAGCTCATACTACTTGGGATTGTTTCAGTGAAACCTTTCTGGACAGGTTTGTCCCCATTGGGTTGAGAGAATCAAGGGCCCAAGAATTTATGAACTTAAGGCAGGGTAACATGACTGTCCAAGAGTATGGGCTCAAGTTTAACCAACTCTCCAGGTATGCTCCTCCCATGGTTGCTGATTCCAGGGCTCAGATGAATAAGTTTCTATATGGAGTGTCAGACTTAGTGAAAACAGAGTGTAGGAATGTTATGTTGTTGGGAGACATGAACATCTCTAGGCTCATGACTCATGCTCAGCAGGTTGAGGGAGATAAGCTTAGGGAACAGGCTAAGGAGACTAAGAAAGCAAGAACAGGTAACGTCGAATATCCCCAACAGAAATCGGTTGGTGGAAATCGCTCACAGTTTCAGCAGAAGTCTTCGACTCCAGCACCTTCATCAGCTAGTGTTCCATCCCCCAGGTTTCGTAATGATTAGAAAGGTAGAGCGCCAGGCTCTAAGTCTCAAGGTAGTGTTTGAGGCACCAAAACCTACCCAACTTGCCCTAAATGTAGTAAGAACCATCCGGGCGAGTGCCTTACAGGTAAGGAATGATGCTTTGGGTGTGATCAGTTTTGGTCATAGATTGAAGGATTGTCCTTCTAGACAGGGTCAATGAGGAAATAATGGTAGAGCTCAGTCTACAACTTCAGCATCACTAGCAGGTCACCCGACTCAGCAGGGTAACTCATTTGGTACAGGTGGCAGACAACGCCAAAACAGGCTCAATACTCTTCAGGCTCGTCAAGATCAGGAAGATTCTCCTGATGTAGTCACTGGTACGTTACGATTCTTTGATCTTAATGTTTATGCATTGTTAGATCCATGGGCTATTTTGTCCTTTGTAACTCCTTACTTAGCAGTCCAATTCAGTGTTATCCCAAAAACTCTTTCAGAACCCTTCTCAGTCTCTACTCCAGTCGGTGACCCAGTTATAGCTAGACGGTATACAAAAATTGCCCTGTCATAGTCTCTCAGAAAGTCACCTTAGCAGATCTTGTAGATTTAGAAATAGTAGAGTTCGATGTCATTCTAGGCATGGATTGGTTACATTTATGTTATGCCTCAGTTGATTGTAGAACTAGGATTGTTCGTTTTCAGTTTCCAGACGAACCAATCCAAGTATGGAAGGGTAGTAGCTTAGCGCCTATGGGTCGATTCATTTCTTACCTTAAGGCCAAAAAGATTATCTCTAAGGTTTATCTCTATCATCTAGTTAGGGTTAAGGATTCCAGTTTCGAATCCCAAACTCTTGAGTCAGTCCCTGTAGTCAATGAGTTTCTAGAAGTGTTTCCAGAAGATCTTCCCGGAGTCCCTCCCGATAGGGAAATCGACTTTGGAATTGATCTCCTTCCAGATACCCAGCCTATCTCTATTCCTCCTTGCAGAATGGCTCCAGCTGAGCCTAAGAAATTGAAAGAGCATCTGAAAGACCTTCTAGACAAGGGCTTCATCAGACCTAGTATTTTTCCATGGGGTGCACCAGTATTGTTCGTAAAGAAGAAAGATTGTTCTCTCAGAATGTGCATTGACTATAGGCAATTGAGCAAAGTCACAATCAAGAATAAGTATCCCATCCCCAGGATTGATGACTTGTTCGACCAACTTCAGGGTGCTAGTCATTTCTCAGATCTGGTTATCATCAGCTTAGAGTCAGAGATAGTGACATTCTAAAGACAACCTTCAGAACTCGGTATGGTCATTATGAATTTCTAGTTATGTCATTTGGACTAACCAATGCTCCTGCAGCTTTCATGGATTTGATAAACAAAGTGTTCAAGCAGTACTTAGACTTGTTCGTTATCATCTTTATTAATGATATCCTCATTTACTCTAGGAATGAGAAAGAACATGCGAGTCATTTGAGAGTTATTCAGCAAATCTCAAAGATCGCTAGTTATTTGCAAAATTTAACAAGTGCGAGTTTTGGTTACAATCAGTTGCTTTCCTTGGGCATATTGTGTCTAATGAAGGAATTCGAGTAGATTCATAGAAGATAGAAGCAGTGAAACAAAGGCCCAGACCTACCTCTGCTACAGATATCAGAAGTTTCTTAGGTCTAGCGGGCTATTACAGACGGTTCGTGGAAGGATTTTCATACATAGCCTCACCATTGACTAGGTTGACTCAGAAGATGGTCAAGTTTCGATGGTCAGATGGTTGTGAGAAAAGCTTCATAGAACTGAAAACTAGGTTGACTACAACTCTTGTCTTGACTTTACCAGAGGGTTCAGATAGTTATGTGATCTATTGTGATGCATCCAGGGTCGGCCTAGGTTGTGTATTCATGCAGCGAGGTAAGGTTATAGCTTATGCTTCTAAACAGCTTAAGGTGCATGAGAAGAATTATCCGACTTATGACCTTTAGCTTGCAGCAGTGGTGTTTGCACTCAAGATTTGGAGACACTACTTGTATGGTGTTCATATAGATATGTTCACAGACCATAAGATCCTCCAGTATGTATTCACCCAGAAAGAGTTAAATCTTCTCCAGAGAATGTGGCTTGAATTCCTCAAAGATTATAATATGAGAGTGCATTACCATCCGTGTAAGGCGAATGTAGTAGCAGATGCTCTTAGCAGATTATCCATGGGTAGTGTAGCACATGTTGAGGAAGAAATAAAAGAGCTAGCAAAGGATGTTCACAGACTTGCTCGCCTAGAAGTTCGTCTTATGAGCATATCAGATAGTGGTGTAACGGTTCAAAATAGGGCAGAATCTTCTTTTGGCAGTAGAGGTTAAGGAAAAGCAAGACAGTGATCCAATCTTGCTTGAGCTTAAGGGTGCAGTCCACAATCAGAGAGTGGAGGTTTTCTCCCAAGGGGGAGATGGTGTGCTTCTCTACCAGGGTCGATAATGTGTTCCTAATGTGGGCGAGTTGAGACAGCATATCCTTGCAGAGGCCCATAGCTCCAAATATTCTATCCATCCAGGCGCCACTAAGATGTACCGCGATCTGCGGGAAGTCTACTGGTGGAATGGTATAGAAAGAGATATAGCAGACTTTGTGGCTAAGTGCCCCAATTGCCAGCAAGTCAAAGTAGAACGTCAGAAACCAGGAGGCATGACTCAAGAGATTGACATTCCTACTTGGAAGTGGGAAGTGATCAACATGCACTTCATCACAGGTTTACCTCGTACTCGCAGACAACATGACTCCATTTGGGTGATTGTTGATAAGGTTACTAAGTCTTCTCGCATTTTGGCGGTCAAGACTACAAACTCGGCGGAGGATTACGCCAAGCTTTACATTAATAATATTGTGATGTTGCATGGGGTTCCTTTGTCTATCATCTCAGATAGAGGTCCTCAGTTTACCTCTCATTTCTGGAAGTCAATTCAGAAGGGTCTTGGTACTCAGGTTAACCTTAGCACAACATTTCATCCACATACGGATGGTCAGGCAGGGTGTACCATTAAGACCATAGAGGACATGTTGAGAGCTTGTGTGATCGACTTCAAGGGTAGTTGGGATGATCATCTTCCTCTTATTGAGTTCGCCTAAAACAATAGTTACCATTCTAGCATTCAGATGGGCCCTTATGAGGCATTGTATGGGCGTAGATGTAGATCTCCAGTTGGTTGGATTGAAGTAGGTGAAGCAGACTTGATAGGACCAGATTCAGTCCTTGATGTTATGGAGAAAGTGAAACTCATTAGAGATAGACTTAAGACTGCCCAGAGTCGCCAGAAGTCTTATGCAGATGTGAGAAGAAGGGAACTAGAGTTCCAAGTTGATGATTGGGTTTTCCTAAAAGTGTCACCTATGAAGGGGGTTGATAAGATTTGGCAAGAAAGGGAAGCTCAGTCCTAGATATGTAGGCCCTTACCGGATCTTGAAAAGGATTGGTAAATTGGCTTATTAGTTAGAGTTGCCAGCAGTTTTGGCAGCAGTGCATCCAGTCTTTCACATTTCACTTTTGAAGAAGTGTATGGGTGATCCAGCATCCGTAGTTCCATTAGAGACTGTGGCTGAAAAAGATAGCCTTTCTTATGAGGATGTACCAGTTGAGATTCTTGATCGTCAAGTTAGAAGGTTAAGAAACAAAGAAGTCGCTTCAGTCAAGGTTTGGTGGAGGAGTCAGTCCGTAGAGGAAGCTACTTGGGAAGCAGAAGCGGCCATGAAAGCCAAGTATCCTCACCTCTTTCCTTCTGATTTCACTCTAGCTTGAGTTAATAGTTCCTCTTCAGTTTTTCAGTCATTCATGCGTAACTTCAGTCTTAGAATCATGTTCCTTCAGTTTGTACTTGCATTTTCAGCATATTTGCATGTTCTTGGAACACAGTTCAGTCAGAAATTTAGTTCTCAGTGTTTAGTGGTAGGGATTGCAGCCCTCTCCCTTCGTTTCAGCTAGTTTAGTCTTCATTCGAGGACAAATGGTCCCAAGGGGGAGATAATGTAACACCCCGTATCCAAAATAGACCAAAAATGCAGATTTTGAGAAGTTGCAGGTCCAACCCACGGGTTGCCATCCACGAACCGTAGGTCAGACCATAGCCCATGCTGGTGGTCCGTGGTTCACCACTGCAACCCCTCCCCAACCCAGCTTAGAAAATTGACTAAGTCTCGATCCACGGTCCGTAGGTCAAACCACGGTATGTGGTCTGTGTCCATGGATCAAGAATCCTTTACCCAGCCTCTGACAAGAACTACGGTCGACCAGCACGGACTGTCGTTCAATCCACGGTCCGTAGGTCTGACCATAAGTGAGGGTCAGCAGCCAGTTAGATAAAATATATTGATTTAGTCAAATTCAGATGGTCATAACTCTTAGCACAAAAGGAATTATATGTCCCATGACCTGTGATATGATATATTATTGAATCATCTTTCCAACTCCACCGAGTTTACTAAAATCTGACCTACGAGTAAAAACTTATGCTTGTTTTAGTGAAGCCCTATCAGGCAGAGTTGATCGACGACCCAAATCTACGGACCTTAGGTCCAATCCGTCGGTCACTCCGACAATAATTAAGTCAGGGGTCTTTTGGTCTTTTCCTATTTCGTTGGACCCCTAAGATACGTCGTTTAGACCCTCAAGCATGAGGTTTTAGTCAGTTTAAGCCTAGAAACATAACTAGAACTTATCTAAGTCAAATAATTAACAAAACTTAGAAAAATTAGAATGTAAGAGGAGAAAAGAGGTCAAGAACCCTAGTTCAAGAACACAACAAGTTTTCTTTAGTTCCATCCCCGAAATCGAAAGATTTCTACGTGGAATTCGTCACCAGGTATGTGGGATTTCACTAGTGGATTTCTTTCATCCATTAGGTCCCTAGTTTTCAGTCAGTTTCTTGATTCCCTTATTATGACTGACCTAGGGTTTCTTGAATGTTACAATTGTTGGGTTCCTAGCTGTTAGAATGATCCAAATCAGATTAGTACGTTAATATTCAGTTTAATGCATGAATTCCAGAACCCTTGTTATGTATTTCTTTAGTTCTTGAATTACACATGCTAGGTCAGATATTTCAGTTATTCAGTAATATATGCCTCAGTTATTAATGCATTAATATCAGTTTAATTGTTGCATTCTCAGTATGCATGTTCAGTTTGAGTTATCCAGTAACTTACATAAATTCAGTCATAATGTGTTAATTACTTAATCCATTGGGAGTAGCATAATACCGAGTTGCACTAGGGTTCAGCGTACCCATATAGTCCCAGAACTACTAGCCACGTAGGTTGTAAGTCCCCTCTGTGGGCATCATTTCAGTAATCACGCCAGCATGTCTCTATACCTCTGGCATGGTATATTGGGTCCTCTCGATCGGGCATATACATCGGACTCCACATTTAGCTCATGTGGTTTTATTATCGGTTATTAGTAGCTCCCACAGTTCAGTCAGATTCTATTGCATTGATCATTTATCAGTATATCCAGTATTCAGTTTCAGCATGTTATACATTTGGTCATTGTATTCAGTTAACTCAGTATTCAGCATCTATATCATGTTCAGATTATTTCATTGCTTTATTTCTTTGTTCAGTTATATGTTATTTCAGCTTTACTCTATCATGCATGCTCAGTACCTTTCAAGTACTGACGCATACGTGTGCTACATCTTCTCATGATGTAAGTTCAAGTTCTCAGCATCCAGATCACGCTTAGGTCGGTTCCCAATCTTCAGTTCAGCAGCATTAATGTTGAGTCCTCATTCTTCGAGGACTAGTGGCATGTTTATCTTTATCGATTTTAGTCTTTAGTTTCAGTTTTGCTAGACCTAGTTGGGGCATGTCCCAACATTTCTAGTCAGTTTAGAGGCTTATTTCAGACATAGTTAGATTCAGGTTAGTATTGAGTTAATATATTTTTTGTATTAAACTCATCAGTTATCAGTTATATCAATTATAGTATATGGGTATTCCCCATCTTTTCTTTTTATTTATGATTTAGCTTCCGCATCAGTTTATTATCTTTATTATGCTCATGATCATGCCAGCAGGGTCAGCTTGGTCTCACTTGTGGTCCTAGATCCCGTGTCCGCGTCTCGGGGGTAGCTCGGAGCGTGACACAAAACATAGCCCTTCTAGGCATAAATCACAATCCTGCAGCTAACCAAAATAGCCCCAAGGGCAACAATAACAATCCAATCGCTAAAAGCGAGCAATTTAGTTATACGCAACCTATACGAATAGCCTCAAAGTCGTGTCCAACATAGGGACATTACTAACTCAATATGAATCTCAACAAGGGAGGATTATATCAACTCGAGCAGCCAACAATCAACACTAATGGCTACAAGTGTAACAAGGATAACAACCCAATTACATTGCTCCTAAGCTTTAAGGAAACATGTCGTAAGTAGGGAATAGCCTTAACATACCTTTCCAATGAACGCTCGAAAGACCGTAGGTCCTTCATAATAGTTGTTCCTTATGTCCTAAGCTTCACCAACACTATATATACACAGCTGGTACGCACATATAAATAGTTCATAATTAATCTTAAATCGGCAGATTTGCCATATTGCCCCAACTTGTTGAAACGTCCGTAGAAATTCATAAAAACAACCATAAAAGGGACCCGAGATGATTACCTTAGTTAACCAAGTGTAAACCTTGAAGAAACACCAATAACTACAAATTTATATCTTCAAAAACCAGCTCCAAACGTAGCTAATAGAAGGGGAAAATGATTGCCACGTGTAGGGATTATGTTTCTAGGCACGGGGGCAATGTTTAATGGTAGAAATCGTCAAAAACTAATATTCATCATGCTAGAACTCCATAGGAACCCTCAATTAAGCTTTCTCTCTGGTTTGGAACTGAAAGGAAATGTTTTCATGGCTTAAAATGTTAAATAAGCCGACAAATCATTTTTTTTACCCGACCAGGATTCTGCCCCGGCAGCCCCTAGTAAAACCCTCTTAACTTTTTACTCAGATGTCGGTTTGATACGGGGTTCTATGTGTTGTAAACTAGACTCGTAGGCCTTCGATTTAATGGATGATAGGCCTTCTAACTCTTTATATATTGGGAGAAAACATCCAAGACATTTGACCCAAATTTTAGAGAAATCTTTAAAAAGGAACTTACGAGAACTTTCGCCAACTTTTATTTTGCCACTTACTTAACTTCAAAACTTGAGATACAATCCTTGAACACTTAAAATATGACATACCACATCATTTTTAATTTATTACTCACCCTCCTTGTCTTTCCACAAAAATACGAGTTAATTTAGACATTTTGAAAAGTCGGGGTGTTACACATCTTTCATGATATGATTCATACAGATATCGAGGTGTATGTATATGATGTCATAATCAAATACCATGAGATTTTGGATCACTTGACTCACTTGATAAAGTTCTTTGATCGCCTGCTTCGATACAGTTTGAAGTTAAATCCCGCCAAATAGGCTTTTGGAGTGCCCGCTGGCAAGCAGTTGGGATTTATAGTCAGCATGAGAGGCATTTTGCTTGACCCTTCCAAGATCAAGGCGATCCAAGAGTTACTTCCCCCGAAGACCAAGAAAGTGGTAATGAGTTTTCTGGGAAGGTTGAACTACATCAGTCGATTTATAGCTCAGTCCACCGTGGTGTGTGAGCCAATCTTCAAGTTGTTGAAAAAAGATGCCTTGACCAAGTTGAGCACAGAATGTCAAACTGCTATTGATGCCATCAAGAACTATTTATCCAATCCACCGGTGTTGGTTCCTCCACGGGAACAAAGTCCTTTGTTGCTATATCTATTTGTCTCAGATAATGTATTTGGATGCGTGCTTGGTCAACATGATGAAACTGAAAAGAAAGAGCGAGTCATTTATTATTTGAGCAAGAAATTCACTCCATATGAGGCTCGTTACACTCTCTTGGAGAGAACATGTTGTACTTTAACTTGGATTGCTCAGAATTTGAGACATTATTTGTCTTCTTATACCATATATCTCATTCCCAGGATGGACCCATTAAAGTATATTTTTCAGAAACTGATGTCGACTGGGAAGTTGGCTAAATGGCAAATGCTTTTGAGTGAGTTTGACATCGTGTATGTGACCAAGAAGGAGATAAAAGCACAAGCCTTCGATGATCATCTTGCAGAGAATCCAGTTGATGAAGAGTATGAACCGCTCAAGACTTATTTTCCCAATGAAGAGGTTGCATTTGTGGGTGAAGATATCTCTGAAGCATACCCTAGTTGGAGAATGTTCTTTGATGGAGCGGTGAATCACCAAGGGAAAGGTATCAGAGCGGTCTTAGTATCAGAATTCAGTCAACACTATCCTATGGCAGCTAAACTCCGATTTGATTGCACGAACAACATGGCTGAGTATAAAGCTTTCATCCTCGGTCTAAAGATGGCAATTGATATGAACGTTCACGATCTATTGGTTATTGGAGATTCAGTTCTGTTGATTCATCAGGTTCAAGGAGAATGGGCCGTAAAGAACCCAAATATCACACCGTACGTGCAGTATATACAGAAGTTGTGCAAAATATTCCGCAAGATCGAGTTCAGACACACTCCCAGGACACAGAATAAGTTGGCCGATGCTCTTGCCACCATCGCATCAATGTTAAGCATCCAGATACAGGCTATATTGATCCAGTGGATATAGAGGTAAAAGAGCAGCATGTACATTGCTCATATGTTGAAGCGGAACCAGACGGTTTGCGTTGGTATTTTGACATCAAGAAGTATTTAGAGACCGGGACTTATACTGAGAATGCAATGTTCAACCAGAATAAGTCGATACATCGTATGGCCCTCAATTTCTTTGCAAGTGGGGAAATCCTTTATAGGAGGACTCCACATTTAGTTCTTCTCATATGTATTGATGCTAGTGAAGCTGCAAAGCTTCTTGCACAAATACATGCCGGAATTTGTGGTACTCACATTAATGGGCTCACTTTGGCTAGGAAGATCCTCCGGGCTGGTTTATTTTTGGATGACTATGGAGCATGATTGTTGCAAGTTTGTGCAAAAATGTCATAAATGTCAAGTGCATGGTGATTTGATTCGAGTGCCGCCTCACGAACTTAATGTTATGAGTTTACCTTGGCCTTTCGTAGCTTGGGGCATAGATGCCATTGGTCCGATAGAGCTAGTCGCCTCTAACGGACACAGATTCATTTTGGTTGTCATTGACTACTTTACCGAGTGGGTGGAAGCAGCTTCGTATAAGTCGGTGACCAAGAAAGTAGTGGTTGATTTAGTCCGTAACAATTTGATATGTAGATTTGGAATACCAGAATCCATCATTACTGATAATGGAGCGAATCTAAACAGTCACTTGATGAGAGAAATATGTGAACAATTCAGATTACTCACCGAAATTCGATCGCTTATCGTCCCCAAATGAATGGAACGGTAGAAGCCGCCAACAAGAACATCAAGAAGATTCTGAGGAACATGGTTGACAATCGTAGAGGTTGGCATAAGATGCTGCCATATGCATCGTTGGGTTACAGAACAATTGTCAGAACGTCAATTGGAGCTACTCCATACTTGTTAGTATATGTAACAGAAGCAGTTATACCTGCCGAAGTTAAGATACCTTCATTTAGAATCATCCAAGAAGCTGAATTGAGTGATGATGATCGGGTTCACAAGTGAATTGATCAGTTAACATTAATTGATGAGAAGAGAATGGTTGTTGTTTGTCATGGCCAACTGTATCGACAGAGAATGATTCACGCTTTCCACAAGAGAGTAAAAGCCAAAATGTTTGAAATTGGTCAGTTGGTTCTCAAACGCATTTTTCCTCACCAGGATGAATATAAAGGGAAATTTGCACCAAATTGGCGAGGACCCTACATAGTTCGCAAAGTATTATCTGGAGATGCCTTGGTCCTGTCGGAGATGTATGGCACCGAATGGCCGAAACTGATCAACTCAGATGTTGTCAAGAGAAACTATGCGTGAAGTTTCAGTTTGTATTTTCTGTCATTCCCTTGTAATCGTTCTATTTGCCTGTAATAACTTTCTTTAGAATTTTATCCCTCTTGTAACGAACTACGTCTGACCTGAATTCTCAAGAATGAGATACGTAGGTGGCCTATGTCGGCCTAGGTCACCCCATTTGTCCCTTTCTAATGATTCCTTTTATATATGAACTACATTCGACCTGAATTCTCAAGAATGAGATACATATGCGGCCTATGTCGGCCTCGTCGGTTTCTTTATAATTTTCTTATTTTTTGTTAATCCTCGAGAAGGGGAACTACGTTTGACCTGATTTCTGCCTCAACTGGATACGTAGGCGCCACAACGGCTCGGTCATATATCCCGTAAGATTTCTATTTCTCTTTACAATAGAAACTAGGACAAAAATTTTGAGAGGGGCTCAAAAAATTCTCAAGAAGAAGATCACTTCAACAAGTCAAGACTAAAGTCACATTGAGAATTGTAACTGGGACAGAATTTTTGAGAAGATCTCAAAAATTCCACGATTTTCCCATCAACAGTTCAAGATATACTGAGACAATTAACTAGGACAAAATATTTTGACGATGACCTCAAAAATTTCAATAAGGTTCATCGACAGTTTAGAGAAACTTTGAATACTTTCCGACAAGTGATCATATAGACCTTGAGGCATCAACTTCAAAGACGTTCATTAAGCTTGACGTGACATGACACTTGGCAATGATCTTTCCAAATATTTCTTTTTTGAAAATCTATTTTCCTTAAAACTTTTCTTTCATGTTTAAATTATTTTTGCATAGAAATGTTTTGTCTTATCTATCAAGAAGCGGGAGATCGGAGAAATCAACCGGAGATAGAAAGACAAGGAGCGGACAACCAAAGAGATCGACACAGATCAGATCATTTTTTTAAACTAATAATTTTTCTATGGACGCAGTTCTATAAGTTTACCTCAAAATCAGCATATTCCACCATTCAATGAATATGGAGAAGTCAATAGGGCGAAGAGCTCCCAAAAATTGACAATTTTTTTGTGGATGCAGGAAATATTTTCTGTTTCTTATATCAAAGATTTGGGAATATGAATAACATCATTTCATTCGAATTCCCAACAAGGCGAAGTCCATAATGAACATACAATTATGTTCGGAGTGGGAACAAACGAAAACCACGAAGAGAGCAATATTTTTATTTTCCAGCAACTAAAGATATCTACAAGACGTTTATCTGCATTATATTATCAGTTATGATAATATTTCTTACCCTGAAGTTTATTTATATTGTATTGTTGAATGGGATGATACCACTACCCGGAGGGTCATTTATATCGTATTGTCAAATGAGATGATACCACTACTCCGAGGGTCATTTTATTATATTGTCAATTGGGATGATACCGCCATCCAGAAGATACCTAGAAGATCACCTATGTTGTCCGGTGAAGCATTATCTTCATTCGGTACCAGGGATGACATCATCAGAAAAGAAGATCATGCATAGCAAGAGAAAAGAGTCATGCATCGCGGGAAAAGAATCATGCATTGCAAGATAAATGATTAATGCATGGCAAGAGAAGATTCATGCATCGCGGGAAGAGATTCATGCATTGCAAGAGAAGGATTCATACATCGCGGGAAAAGATTCATGCATCGCGAGAGAGAAGATTCATGCATCGGGAAATGATTCATGCATTGCAAGAGAAGAATTCATACATCGCAGGAAAGGATTCATGCATTGCAAGAGAAGGATTCATACATCGTGGAAAATGATTCATGCATTGCAAAAGAAAGAATCATGCATTGCAAAAGAAAGAATCATGCATTGCGAGAGAAAAAAGTCATACATAGCAAGAGAAAGAAGTCACGCATTGCAAGAGAAGCAAATCATGCATAGCAAGAGAACGAAGTCATGTATCGTAGAGAAGTCATGCATAACAAGAGAAAAAGCCATGCATCGCAAGAGAAAAGAGTCAAGCATTGCAAGAGAAAGGAGTCATGCATCAAGATAAAAGAGTCGTGCATCGCAAGAGAAAGGAGTCATGCATCAAGAGAAAAGAGTCGTGTATCGCAATAGAAAGATTAACCCATCACAAGAAGATCAACATCGGTTGCATCATTTTCTGCAAAAACGACATCAAAAGAACCACCAACAACGGCATCAAGAGAACTATCAACATATTATATTAGCCTATTTTATTACTTTGATATCAAAGGAAGAGTACATTGAAGATTATATTGCAAATATGAAACACAAGCCTTATTTGCTTTACATCAAACCCGATGGAGTTGACGTCAAATGTTCAAGGAGAACAATTAAGTGTCAACACGGTAAAAGACATTGTCTCCAATTTGAATTGTATTTTTCATGCTAATGAGTTTTATCTCAGTCTTTGTTGAGAGCATCCGAAAGGATGAATTCTCCAAAATAAACCACATGTGCGGACGACATCAAAAAGGATGCAGCACAACGTGGAACTTTTTCTTAGCAGCAAACTGGGACATAGTCCAAAGAGGAGTACCAAACTCTTAGAACGCAAGCAGAGGAGCGACTTCCACCACAATCAAACTACACCCCTATTATAAGGCATGTGGGTTTTTCTTAGATTTATCGGTCCCATTTTCGCATCCAGAAATTTTTTGTCTCTACCGGAAGCAGCTTTCCAATTAGAGTGACAATGCACCAAGAGATTTGGAAATTATGTTCGTGTAAGTTCTTAATTATGGGTGTAAAACGTGCCACATTCATGACTAAGAGGTTGCAAGCCTCCTTTTCATACTCGACCTACTTTGTCGCTCTTCCAGAACCAAAGGTTATCTGACATAATAGGTTTCCTTTTCAACTGATCGAGTCAAACGACAAGCAGCATGATTCCCTGAGTTGAGGGATATGTAGGCAGAATCAGTGTTGAAACTCGGTTGTATTCCATCATTCGCTCTTAAATCTTATTCTCGAGCATTTCGGTCTCTTCATAATCCGATATCGGGATGACTTATGAATAATTTCAAATTGTGCGTCAAATAAAGCGTATTGAACTACAAGTGGCCTGAATTCTCATATAGTCTGAGATATGTAGGAAACCCATTTCCGGGGTTCGGCCACGACCCCTAAAGTCTGTACCAAATCCCTTTTCCAAAAGATGAAGATGTGGTCAGTCAAAATCGGATTAGTCAATTTCATTTTCCTCTAAATTCTTGCATGAATTCAAGTAAAATGACGGACAGTTATTGACACCAAATTTTGACCCTCCCCGATAGGAATTAATTTACAAGCTTCTTAATTCCCAAATAATTTAGAATAATTAATTTTATAAAATATAAATACTTTTCAAAGTCATTTTAAGTTATCTTAGTCGATTCTCATGATTTATAAATAAGTGGATATATTTCATATAGTTTTATAGATATAATCAGTATGTTTCATAAATATTTGAAAATCATCTCAAAAATATTTTATTTTAAATAATATATTAAAATTAGTTTAGTTTAGATTGTGGTTAATTTTAAAAATCAATTGGTTTATAGTTGAATTAATTATTTTATTTTTTTAAGATGAGAAGCTCATAAATTAATTATACTAATTCATCTTACTTATGTTTAGCCGAATTTACAAGTGAGTTCAATTTGGTTAAAGATTCGTAATCTCGATTGGCCAATTACAATTCAACTTGGCTAAATTAGTAATTCACTTGGCCATATCAAAAAACTAAAGATTTGGACCCTACTTCTAATTCCCAACAGCCCATTTCCTCTTCTCTAAATTTCCCAGCCCAATCCCTATTATCCCCCGACCCGGCCCAACCTCTTCTATTCTAAAAGAACCCAACATTCAATACAACAGCAATGGCCGACCCAGTCCCACTCTAATCGACCCCGTACGCGCCCCATCTTCTCCAACGCGTGGAAACTGACGCTCCAACAAATAAACTACACGGCGTCAAGCAAGGAGAGCAGACGGTGTGTATGATTTTCTCCTCCAACGTTCGACCTCCTACACGGCGTCTATGCAACAGCTTTTCTACATCGTCCCTCTCCATTCATACAAATCTCGTACAACTTTTCATCAGAGAAACCTCCATTTTCGTCCTTGCCAAGCTTGAGATCGAACCACGTAGCACAAGAAGGACAATCGACCGATCCCAGATGCCCATTTCTCCTTTCCTCTTCTGGAATGGGTTGAATTCTCAAAGAATAGGGTGTTTCCCTTTAATGGTGAAAGATTTTTGGCATTTGAATTTTGAATGGGTCCGTGAATCCATTTTTTGATCCCTTTCCCCCCATTTTCGAACCCTAATTTTCCCTTTAAAGGCTGCCCTCTTTTCATTGTGAGGAGGGGATTTTTTTTTGGTTGGAAAATTGAAAAGTCAAAAAAGGGGCGTTAATTTTTTGAGTGAACAAAAATTCTACTTAAAAAATTTGAGTGATTCCTTGGTTGAGAAAAAAATTGGTCATTCTTCACTGATGTATCCTTATAGAGAATTATAGTTCATAAAAAAAAGGATTTTATAAGCTAGCAAATAGAGAGTTAATAGCTGAACAGAAGAGTTCTCAAATAGCTTCAAAAGAATCTGAGTTTTCTTTTAGTACGATTTCCTTTTTCTCGTATCCTCGGAGTTCGCCGAAGTATTCGGAATCCCTTTTCTGTGGTGAAAGCTCTCCCTCGCTGCTCTGGTAGTTGTTGTCCTGTTTGCTGCACTTAGAAAGGTAAACTCTATTTCTGTTTGTGTCGTTTATTTCTTAAAGTGCAGGTTGTTCACTGCTTGAAGGTCGTAAACTATGTGAATGCTGAAATTTGGAAATAACCTTGACTTGCTCTTGAGATCAAAGTCAGTGGTGTTTCTTTGTTTTGCTTATCTAAGTTTTCTAGTTCGTTTGGTTAGAAGTCTTGCTGACTCTATGTAGTCCTGGGTTGTATTTCTTTTCTATTTTCTTATCGTTTCACTGTTAACTTTGTTGGTTGGCTGTGGATTAGTGTGATTGTGAATTTTCTGAATCTAGAATGTTGATCCTCACAGTCTATTAAGCGGTGGTTGTTTCATTTTGTTTAGCTAGCGTGAATCATATAGATCGAGTAGTTTTACCTCTTCTTTCATGGTGTTTGTTATAGCCATGTTCATTCTGATAGTACGGTTCATATATTAGCTATTTACAGCTTTAACATCTCATTCGTAATAGTATCAATCATATAGTCCTCATCACCTTTCATGTTGAGTCGATTTATCTTAAGTCCATCTTAGTTTAACTAAGTTTTAAAAAATGAATTGGTAAATTGTGAGAAGGTTAACTTGGGTCAGTGTGTTTTGTCCCATTTTTCCTACTCTAAGTTGGTTTGATTGTATTCTTTTCTCCACACTTCCGTCATGCATCATGCTAAATTTTGAAGTTTCAATTGAATGTCTCCATGCTTTTTTTTAAAACCTCATCATAGCATTATGATTGTAAAAAAAATGAATTTTGGTCATCCTATATTTTAGTAAAGCAGTAGCTTAATTTTTGCTCGTAGTTATGACTTGCGTGTTAGTATTAATCAAAAGCTGCTTTATTTTTGCTCTGCGATGTTGTTGAACCCATGAATGTGTCCTTGTTTTTTTTTTGTTGTTTTTTTTACTTTTCTTCCAATAATAGTATTAGATAGAAGACAATTCCAGTAGCTTGCTTTTGTCCAAATTGATAATTGTTTTTCTTATTCTTGTCCAACAATTGTGCATGCCATTTTTTTTTCATGTGATCACTGCCCCCCCCCCCCCTTTTTTATATGTATATTTATTTTATTTATTTATAACCTTCATTTAGTGCATTCCTTTGTCATTCTTATATAACTGTGATATAGTAAATTAAGCGCATGCATTTTTTGCCTTATTTCTATTTTATGTGTCTTGGTTGCATTATATAGATTTAAAGTGTGCTCTATTATTAATCTCTATCTTGTTTCATTATTTTCTATGTATGAACCGGCTCCTCCCGAGTCCTTGGAGACTCTTTGATCTTACATTTCGTTAGTTGGGCCCTAGAGGCCCAATTCAATCTTCTATCGAGTCAGCCAATAGGAAATGGACGTAAAGGGGTTGGAAATTGAATTTCAGATTCCAAAAAGGTCCAAAAGAAAGGTTGAATATGCTTGTTGTATACATGGTATACAATACAATATACAGGTCCAAAATGGTGACATGCAGGAGCTGAAAATGCAAAAACAAGGACGTAAAATCTCAAGTGTAAATGGGCCCAAAAGAAATTCCGGCAACAGAATCATGAATTAAATAGGCCCAAACCATTGTATTGGGCAACTTTTAGATTTAGGACAGGTTCATGAATTTGGGCCAAAGGCCCAAATTTGATATTTCCTTACTTTGCTCTTTATTTGTTATTGACTAACACTTATGGTTTAACTTAATTAATTTCCCAAAGATAGACGTTTCTCTTTATATTCAAAAGTTAAAATATTTGTTTTCCTTATATATATATTTTATTTATTACCTAGCTTTATTTTATCGTTAGTCTTGTCAACACTTAAGTTACTCCCCTTTAGAATAATCCCCCTTTAGTTTATTTCCCCTTTAAAAAGAGTTCTTTACTTAATAAAAATTTAAAAAAAAATTGTCAAAGTCATTTTTAGTCAAATCACCGGTCAACTGCAAGTTAGCAGACATTTCGAGGGCCTAACACCTTCTCGGAATGTACATTGAACTTCGAACCCTTTTTCAATTGATTTTATCTGTTTGAATCTTTTGAAAAATCTTGGGTTTTTTCTTGATTTTTTACTAAAAAATTAAGTGGCGACTCTGTTCTTTTGGAAATTCGATTTCTCTTAAATCATAAGTTTAATCGATCTTTCAAAACTTAGTCATTTTTATTTTATTTATATTTTTCGAGTAAAACAAGTAAACAAGACTTAAGTCTTATGCAAGAATACAAAAGAGACTATAGAACATCTGACCATCCAATGCCAATTTGCTAGAAAGTTGTGGGAAAGGTTGTTTACATGGATCCATCATCATAGTGTAGTTCCAATGACATGGATATAGTTTATACAATGATGCATTAAACATGGAAAGGGGAAGACTAAAACAACTCAAATATTCAAAATTATTTTGACCGAAGGTGTCTATGGGGTGTGGATTGAGAGGAATAACAGAATTTTCGAGAAAAAGAGCAAAACGGAAGAAAGTATAGCCAAAGAGATAGCCTATGTGACTATTGCTAGAGCTCCAGCTAGTATTAAACATATTGTAAATGAATTTAAATTCTAAGCAATAGGTTGTAGTGTTAGAGTTTTAGCTTTGATAAGACTAATTTTGAAAACAAAGCATGCTATGATAGCTGCTTGAATGTAATGTTTTGCTTCAGGTAATTAATGAAATGTTAGTTACCGGAAAAAAAAAATATATATATATATATATAAACTATAAACTCACTCTTTAACATAGGTGAATCCTTCCTTATTTATTTTTATATTATGCTCCTTCCCTTATTTTAGGGTAAACTTAATTATATTATATATTAATTTAAATCTTTATAAAAAATTCTAAAATTCCAATTCTAAATTTGCATTTTTTCTTGGACAAAGAGAGTCAAATAGTGGCAGTGGATAGAGACCCAAATGAACAATATATAATTAGTGGAGGATTAAGCATGATAGAATTGTTGAGAAACAAGGAAAAAATATAACACTAAGCTAGCGTTTGGTCATAGATTTCCAAATATTCTTGGTAAATATTATTTGGGTGAAAATTTGGGTGAAATTTCACTATGTGTTTGGCCATAGTATTTGTGAAATATATTTCACGTTTTAGAAAAATATGATTTATACCCATAAGTTTTAAAAACTATCAAAACTAACCATACGTTTGTATTACAAGTCAATTAGATCTTCGGTGCAACAAACAACAAGTAGTTTCTATGTCACTAGAGCAATGTGGTAGTTTGGAGTGAGTGCAACAAGCATCATTTCATACATCGTGAAGTAGACAAAGCACATGACTTTGTTACCTTGAGCCGATTGTTCATCATTTTCATCAACAACCATATCATCACTTTCATATTCACAGAATATTTCATCACTACTTTGGTGTTCACGTAAAAAATTATGTAATACAACGCAAACAACTACTATAGAGGGTTTGGTGTAAAATTTCAATTTTCAAAAGATCCCAAATAATGAGATTTGGCCCAAATACTAGAAAAAACTAGTATTTGAGAATTTGGGATATTTGCCAAATAATGGCAAATTGTATGGACAAACACTATTTGCCAAATTTTTCCCCAAATATTATTTGGGAAATCTATGACCAAACGGGCCCTAAATATTATTTATGACTTGATATATAAATTAGCGTAAGTTGTGCTAGACACTATTTCAACAATATTAATATTTTCTTAGAATTAAACAAGTCAATGACCTCCACAAAAGATGGAGAACAACAAAATTTAAATTAAAAAAAAAAACAAACAAATCGGGATATGAAAACAATAGAGTATAATTATAATTTATACCTTATATATATAATTATACTCTATTGGTATATATATATTTCATTTTTTAGCTAGATCTGGAATAAATTCTCCTGCGTAATTTAAACAACCTAGAAATCTTTGTATTTCTTGTCTTGTTGTTAATTTGTCAGGAAATTCTATAATTTTCTTTGAAATGTGTGATTGGAGTTCAATTCCATTTTTTGAAATAATCATTCCTAAGAATTCTATTTCGTTTTTATTAATGTCAGCTTTTTTCTGACTTAATACTATTCCATTTTTTAAGCAAATTTCTGAAAATTCTTTCAGATGTCTTAAATGCTCTTCATATGTTTTAGAACATATTAAAATGTCATCTATATAGACTATTAAAAAAAAATCAGAGAAAATTTTATCCATTTTCCTTTGGAATATTTGTAGGGCATTTTTTAGTCCAAAAGGCATTA
This sequence comes from Solanum bukasovii, assembly GCA_029582585.1. NCBI lineage: Eukaryota > Viridiplantae > Streptophyta > Magnoliopsida > Solanales > Solanaceae > Solanum > Solanum bukasovii. The sequence continues at coordinate 21,223 of JAJOOI010016214.1, forward strand.
CCAACCACCCATAGTGTCCATTAGGAGTACTGAAAGCAGTTAACTGTATTGAGTTTTCTGCTAATTTTATTTGCCAAAATCCACTTTTACAGTCAAATTTTGAAAAATATGTTTTTCCTTTTGCAAGATTAATCAGGTTATTTTTATTTGGGATAAAATATCCATCAAATAAGCAATTTTTATTTAGCTCCTTGTAGTTTATTACCATTCGAGTTTTTCCTCTTTTTATTTCAGCATGGTTTCTTACCATAAACGCTGGGCTACTATGAGGACTTTTACTCATTCTTATTAATTTTAAGTTGAGCAATTCTTTAATTTGAATTTTAAATTCAATTTTATCATCTTCGTTGTAGAGCATGGGTTTGACTCTAATAATTACACTAGGGTCTTTTAAAGTTAAAGTTGCTCTTTCATGATTTTGTTCCCATTTTTCTAATAGATTTTCTCCATAAGATTTTTGTAAATTTTCTTTAATCTTTTCTAGATTAAGACATTTACACGTAATCTTTCTTAGGTTTTCTAAGTATTTTCTTTTGAATTTTCCGTTATCTTTTTTAAGATTATAGGGATTTTGTTTTCTTGGGACTTTGATAAAATGTCCGCAAGGGGTTTTAAGGTTTATCATGTATAATGTTTGATGATAATCCTGAAACTGTTGTAGAAAATCATTTCCCAATAATAAATATGTTTCCAGTTTATCATAAGCAAACAATTTGTTTATAGAAATAATTTTTTATCCTAAAATTATTTCTACATTTTCTTTTGACCTATTAAGCCTTTCTTTATCTCCTGTGATCCCAATCATTGAGATATTATTTTTATTTGTAGCCCAATCTTTTATTAAAAAAGATTTTGCTAGACTTGCTTCAGACCCATTGTCTATTTGGCAACAGGTTGTAATTTTAGTATCATAGAATGTTATTTCTATGAAAACAGATACTTTGAAACTAATTTCTTTTGGCATTTACATTTTTGGTAAAAAACATGTTTCACCTTTGTAGGATATTTCTATGCCGTTTTTTCCCTATACTGTAATCTTCTATACTATTTAGGAAGAGATTTCCTAAAATTATATCATGATCACTCTCAAGATTAGTAATGTAACAGGGAACTGTTATTCTTATTGTGTCTAGTTGGATTGGTAAATCTACCATATTTTTACAACTAAAGTTGTTTCCTTCGAAGGTTTTATAATTGTATTGTTTTCCTTCGTATATTGCTAATCCATCCAGGAATATACCTTTTACGTGATTAGCTTTTGCTCCAATTTGTATCAAGATACTTTGATTTTTCCATTCAATTCCATTGAAAATTCTTCCTTTTATTTTAGTAACATTTGATATTTTTAGAATTTTTGGAGGATATCTATTAGAGATGCTTTTCCTAATAGAATTTCTTCCGTATTCTATGGAAAGTCTAGGATTACTAGAACTTCCTATTTCTTCTGTTTTCCCAAACTGAATCTCATATTCGTCTGGAATTTGAGCTTGCTGAATTTCCGCTTCAACAATTTGTGCTATTCCTGCACATTCTTGATCTATTTCAATCATTTCTTTGTTTTTATAAACTTTTCCATAGTTTGAATTTGTGACTGTGTACAAAGCTTGGTAATAGATACTCATTATATGATTACCTGGTTTAAAAAGATCTTTTCTTTTGATCTGGAAATGTAAACTCAATGCATCATTAAAGTCAGCATCTTTGAGTGAGATACAATATTTTGGATAATATGTAAAGAGAAGCTTTGTATAAGCTAGATTTCCCTCTACTATACCAAGATTTCCTTCTCTTGCATTTATAAATCTTTCATCTGATAGATTTATGACAATTGGACAATTAATTCCTTCTTTAAAAGTCAATTTGACTAATATTTGGATTCCTCCTAAATGAACATAGTTCATTTTTTTCCTTTTCTTTTCAGGAATTTTCCTAAGGATTTGGTTTATCATGGGTTTTGTTAACAGGTTTAATTTATATTTACCTGTTGTTAGGGTAATTTCTATTACCTTTTTTATTTCCTGATATTCATGATAGGAAATTTTATCTCTTGCAAACATTAGTTTTAATCCTTGGATTTTTCTGAAAGTTTCACCATCAAAGGTAGCCTTTAAAGCGTATCCTCTGTGATCTTCTTCAGTCTCTAAGACTTGAACTGAATCTTCTTTTTCTTGAATTTCCTTACTCATTTAGTTAGAATCTTCTGAACTAGTAGAGTATTCTTCATAAATTTCATCAAAGAAGTCTTCACTTTCTATTGATTTTATGGATTCAAGATCTGAATCAATTTCTATTCTGTCAATTGTTGAGATTTTTACCCTTCTTTTGTTATATTCGTAACTTTTATGACCTTCTTTTCCACAATTATAACATTTGCATTTTTTTGCAGGTTTCGTTTTCTTAAATTCTTTTTGCTTTTTATAATACCTTTTTCTAGGTACATAATTTTGTTTGGAAAAATTTTTCCTTTTTATTAAACCTTTTCTGAGCTTTCTCTTCTTATAAGGTTTATCGTTGCATCCTCATTGGGTGGCTGCATTTGTATCTAGACAGTAGATCTGTGTATTAATTCTTTTAGCTTTTTTCTGTATGTTATGTGACATACATAATTGACCCAATCTATTTTTTAGGAAACTTATTCTTTGACCAAGAGTGTCTCCTGTTTTATTTTCATTTTCATATTCTTCTCTGAAGTATTTTGCCCAGAAGCCTGGTAATTTTTATAGTACTTTTCTAGATATGGTAACATTTCTTTTCCACTATCAAATATCTTATAGTAATATTCTTCGAATTCACAAGTGTATTCTTGAATATAACTCATTTTACAGATTTGTAATTTTACTAATTGCTCTTTAGCGATTGTTCTTATCTTTTCTCTGTTGTCAATTGGACTTCCTTGTCCACCAAAGAATTCATTTGCTATATATTGTTTTAATCTTGTAATTCCTTCTTGTAAGGAATTTTTTAATCCTTCTAATGTATTATTTTTTATTATTTTTACTGTATCTTCTGTTAGTCCAGAAAACCACTCATTTACTTTTCCTACGAATGTGTTTATCATTATGATGTATTTCTCTTCATCAGTATAACTTCCTTTTCCTAGTAAGAAATAAAGAAGTATATTTTGAGACCATAGATCTAAGTTTGTTTCTGGATCTCTTTTACAATCTAGATCTAGGAATTGTGTTCCAATATCTCCTGTAGGGAGTCTATTTGGCATGAACTTGGATTTATCATCATTATGATAATGTTTTATAAAATCTATATTCTTTTTTGCTTTATTTGCAAAATTTCTATCATTCTTTTCTGGCTCTTGCCATTCTTCTTTAATGGATTTAGTTCCATCACCTTCTATTTTTCCTTGGGGTCCACCTGTTTCCCCTTTATTCATAAATATTTTTATTTCTTCTTCCGAAAGATTTAGATCTTCCATTGCATAAACTAGTTCATCTAGTTCATTCATTATTCTGTACTTCTTCTTCTGATTCTACAGATTTGTTTGTTGTTTCTAGATTTTCTTCTTCATTTACCTTATGTTTTTCTAAGAATTTTTGGATAAGCATTTCATCCATACTTCCTTTTTGATAAGTGTTTTTGCTAGCGAACTTTTTTGCTAGTAATTCATTTATATATTTTTGACTTACTCTTCTGTCAAATTTCTCGATTTTCTCTATTATGTTTGTTATTCTTCCTGGAAGATTTTCCTTTATAGAAATAATTTCTATTTCTATCATTTTTAATCTTAGAGTAATTTGTTTATGACTTTCTAATAAGTCTTGTAACAGTTCTGAGACTTCTTTTAGGCTCATATTATTTATTCTGAGAAGTAATAATCAGAGGTATTCTTGTCATTTCTTTCATCCGAAAAATTATAATGTAATTCATATAATTCTTCTTCAAATTTATTTCTTAACATAATTATAGTTAAGATTTTTCTTCTTAGATCTTCATCTAAAGGTCTGACTACCTGTAATATTGCTATTAAGGTTTCTTTTTCTATATACCATATGGGTTTTACTAGAGTAAAATCTAGTGTCATATTTTTTATTTAGTGCCTTGGCACTGATACCAATATTTTTGTGTTGTTTCAAAATAGGGTTGCGGATAATTTATGCTGTAAAAAGCACACAATTCTTTAAAATTCTTTGAGCATCTCTATAACAAAACTGCTCATTTATTCTAAGCAATTTCATTTCATAAATTTCTATAATCAATTTTGTTGATGTTAAACAAGTACTCATATATGCTTTTTCCATTTCAGGAAGGGCTCTATTGATATGATGGATAGCTATGCGATATTTTCATGCTCTCCTTCTAATTAAATGCACATGGCTTTGTATATGCTTCAATGCATGAGTATAACTATATTAATATGTTTCATGATTGTAATAATTTCTAATTTTAATTTTAAATTCCCTATAGGTACTAAGTAATTCTTATGTCTAAGTTTTGTATAAAGATAAGTATATAATATAGTATGCTTATATAGAATAACTATATGAAATAAAAAGTTGTGCGTTTATACCATCCTTCTCTTTTTCGATGAATAGTCCCTTATCACCACCACAGTAGTTCTCCTTTCAGGCCATGAATAGTTTTTTCACCCTAACGACGGCTACTTTTCTACTATTCCTCCTTAAGGCTGAAGATCGCAACCTTCGTTTAAAGACTATTTATGGAGTAAGAAGAGAGGTATAGAAACCAAACTTTATTTCATATGATTATTGTACAAAGCAAACCATACTATATCTATATCTTACAATACAATGCTCACGACATAAAAGAAATACTTTTCCCTGACGGGAGAAGTTACTACTCGCTCCTCTCATAGGTACCTAACATTTTTCTTACATGGGTCTTTCTCAAGTAGTCTGCTTTTCAAAGGTGAAGTTCCTCTCCTTTTATAGATTTGAAGGAGGGACTTATTACATAATTTTTTATTTCTTAGGGACCTCCCTAAGTTTCTACATATCTTCTCTTTAGTCCTCCACTAATGAAGATTCCTTGTTGATAAGGTGAAGATGACACTTTGTCTTCTTTTGTTGATGGCCAACCAGATGTGACCTCTCTTTTTGACTTTGACCCACTCCAATAGCCCCTGACCCGGCCCCATCCCCTTGTCCTTTTAATTTCAAATGATAGCAGCAATTTCCCAAAGCACAAACCAGTAGCAGCCCCAACGTTAAGAAACAGCAGCTACGAGTTTTCTTGTCCTCTTCCTGGGAGTCACTTTCAATTTGTACAATCACAGTAGCAGCAGAGGCATGCATTTTCTCCCCTTTCCTCTTTCGGAATGGGGCGAAAATTTCAGAAAAGGGTGTTTAGCCGAAAAGGGGAAAGGATTTGGAGTTTTTGAATTTCGAATTTGGGCCTCTTCTTACGGATTTTTGATCCGTTTCCCCCCCTTTCCGAACCCTACTCTCCCTCCATATATTTGCTTGTTGTTCACTGTTAAAAGAAAAGGGGGGGGAAGTTGAGAAAATATAGGGAAAAGAGTTGGATTTTTCTAGAGCAAAAAATACCAAGAGAGCTTAACCAAAAAATTGTGCTAAAATATATATAAAGAAAACAAAGAGGGGGATGTTCAGGGGAGAAAAGTTTTGAGCTTTGAATCGGAATACTACGTCTCCATTCCGTTCTACCAAGATTCCTTCAAGTTTCGTCTGAAATTCGAGGTTTTGCTCTGTTTTCTTGTTGCTGTTCACATTTGGGTTCTGTGGTAAGAAAATCGTAGTCGCTGGCTCGTTTCGTTCCGTTCGCTGCTCGAAAAGAGGTAAACCCTTTCTTAGCTCTATTCGACTCCAGTTCATCCATGTTGTCCTTTTATGACGTGTTTCCTAGTTCTGTTTGCATTTTGTTCATGCGTTGGCTTTGTTTCGGTCACTATAGGTTAGGATTTGGTAAATGAGTATTGGCTAGTACTGTATTTTTCTTCCTATTTGAGATCATTTGTGTATGCATCCTGTTTGGAGCAGTTTACTACTATTTGCTAGCGTGTCGGATCTCATTCTTGTTTGGTCATGAGCTCTTTGCGGTTCGATATTTCTCCTATTCCGATCTAGGTTGAGTGTAAAAATGATTATCAAATTGTTTATGGTCTTTGGTTTGGGTACTTTGTTCACCGTATTTGCTTAAACCATGATACAAAGTGTAGTAGAAAATTACTCTAGTTTGCCTATGTCTTTCGAATCTCCGCCATCTCTTTGCCCTCTAATCCAGTTCAAGATAGTGCACTGTTTGTAAGTAAAAATGGTATGAAGTCTGAGTTTCTTATTTTATTTTTTCGGAGCTTAGTTTGTTGGAGCTTAGCCTTTAAGATCATTTGATGCATGATTTATTTTGGTAGTAAATTTCTCTTGATGTCGATCCCTTAGCTCCCCCTTTTTTTTGAAGCAAAGGAGCTAATTTATGCTCGGTCACACTGTGCAAAAATTGAGATTTCATGAATCGTTGTGTAAGATCATGTTGTTGTTAAATCTTATTGTCCCTTCTATTTGAATCTGGATCTTGTCTAAATTGTTTACTGTCTAGCTATAGATGGCCAAGTATATGAATAAATGGTGATAACAAATAGCTTGCCTTGCCTCAATGATTATTATTAAGGTTGCCTCTCCCGCGGCCTGATTATCATTGCTATATTAGTTTGAACATTTAATATGTTTTCATCATATTCAAGAATGCTAGATTATAGTGCGTCATCTAATATGCCCCCATTTTGTTGATTATTAATATTAATGTGCTATTACCTTCTAGAATGAATATGTGTGAGGCATTTCTATTTTTATTTTTTTTA
>JAJOOI010016215.1:0-14518 GCA_029582585.1 Solanum bukasovii
TAAGGATGCATATGAGAGTTGGAGTCTATGGAAAGTTGACAAAGCCATCAAGAAGATCTGGATTATGATACCTGCTTGTATTTTTTGGTGTATTTGGTTAGAGAGGAACAAGAGATGTTTTGATGGAGAGTCAACTACTTTAGGCATTTTGAAGACTAGGTGCACTGAAAATTTGTTTAGTTGGACCAACTTGTATCCTGCTGTTAATGCAGAACAACTTCAGGATTTTACTAACTCATTAGCTCTGGCTTAGATAGTTTGTATAGTTAGCCAGAGATTTTTTTTGTAAGCTCAAATGCCATATCTTGTAAATTTTGCATCTTCCTGATGCTGTTATTAATACCACTTATCTTATCAAAAAAAAAATAAGGGCTCTTCTAGGCTACAACAACTTTAGAAAGAAAAAATCATAGAGTGTCCCCTACTTTTCATAACATTTGTTATTTTAGATGGATCACTTTCAACTTTTTTGGTATATGTAATGCTTCATTAGTTTTATTCAATTTCTCATTGTGTCTTTTTCTTGGCATAATATACATGCCTAAGCCACCTTGAGCAGAAGAGTAGGTCGTACTATGAAGTTCACTGATCATCAGTATTATTGAACTTTAATAGATTATTGATGAAACAAGGGAGGTAATTTCAATTTGTTGTAGTAGGAATGTTTATCTTCATTCCGAAATTCAATAAAACACAGCTGAAGTGCTCAAGAAAAGTGTGAACAAAAAGAAGAAAAAAAACTTCTTCATTGTTTCGACCACTTACGTTTACCATTGATGTAGCTTTTGTGATTTACAATTTGTAGTATCAAGTGTAGGTCACCTTACTTGAAGTAGGATTTACAATTTTTAGTGTTGAGTTTGAAGTATTTATTTTAAGTATAATTTGTAATTCTTTTATCTAATTTTAAAGTACATAGGGAAAAAGTGTATATAATTGGCACCCCCTTTTCTGTGATGTTTTCTTAAAACTAATAACGGATTGTTTTATAATCGCAAAAATAGAACACTGACAACTAAGAAGGTGCCAATGGGATTAGAAGTTTAAAACTCTTCTATACCAAAAACAAAGTTATTTCCTTCTAGACGAATTTTAATCCTATAAAAACAGTAACTTAATTTTCCTTAGGTGATATTACTTATTTTAAATGGTATGTGCAGCAAACTAGACACAGTTAGATAATATGTTCACTGTACTAAAAGATGTATGGTTAAATCATCTGCTTAGTTAGCTTGTTCATATTAATTCCAAAAAAGTTGATTTTGCCTTCATGGCATATCTTTTGAGTTTTTGTACATGTTTAGGTAGTGAAAATAACTGTATCATAATCTCAACCACATAAAAGATTGTATCATAACTGTAATGGTGTAAAAGGCTTTACATGATCTTCGTGCAATGTCCATTAATGCCGCTAAGACAATTCTTGAAGGATAAAACCTGTGGTGTCTCTATCTAGTCAAAGATTCAAGGCAAACTCTCTAAAACTTAAGCTGAGGTATGTTCAATTTTATGGAAGTACTTGTTGCTTCCTTACTAAGTGGATTTTGATATATGAGCCTATGTTTTAATTATTGAGAGTGTCAATCTATGTTTATTGAAAAATCTAAATTATCACAGATTGCTTTAGAAACAAGTTTTAAGGGTGAGATTCTCCTCTAAGGAAAGGAGTGAAGTAGTATTTTAGCTTTAAAGTTAGGGGACGTTTTCTCTTTAATTTTACCTTATATTGGAACACTTCCAAGTGACTTTTTCCACTTGGTTGTCCATGCCATGAATTCGTTTTTTCAAATGTGAAGGAAGTTGGAGATAATTTTGTCCTCCATTTCAACACACACTACATGGTCTAGAAACATGTCTTCTTTTTCAAACAGAACAGAGGAGTATTCTTTCAATTCTCCTTTTTCAGGATTTCAAGAATTCTTTTAGCTCTCTTCATCTTCTTTTATGTTTGTTACCTTTTAAGGTATGATTCTCTATCAATTATTGCTCAAATCTTCTTACTTTTCCCTGTCTTCTCTTTTTTCGTATGTTTTAAATTTCCCGACAGTTTCCAATTTCATGGTTTAATTTTCTTGTTTATTATTCTATGGTGATATTTTTGTCTATAGTGGAATAACAATTTGAAATTTTGGATTGATGAAAAGCCCTCCTTGATTTGATATGGTTTCCCTTGCTATTTTTATCAACATCGTTTATATCTCCAATAAACAATTTTGGAGTAACCCACATGCATGCTGATCCTATTTCTGAATCAGATTCAAAATTCAAAACTTTTCTCAGCGGTTACTAATGTTGTAAATCACACTGAAAAGATGCATCGAATGTAAAAATATAGAATTATCTAGAATGGATTCTACTCCTTGTTCTTGATTTCTCTTGAGTTGGTTTCATTTCATTGACTCTCTATTAGTTCGTAGTGAATTTTGTTAATATCCATTTCGTCTTTTATGTTTTTAAAGCTTATTGTTCTTACTCGTGTGTTTTCTCCAATTTTTGGTTGGCTCGCTGTCGTTTGATAATTTTCATTTTCGTACAGAATTAATGTACAGCGTCAAAAAGGTGTATTACAATCATGCTTATTAGTTATTAACCTGGATTTGATACTATTCAACATGTACTTTGCCAGTAAAGATTAAAAGGCGGTGATTTTTTTCTAATCTAACTTATTTTGCATTGTCAGCCCCTTGAGGAAAGGCTGCTATAATACTCAATATTTTTTATTTTTTTTTATGACAAGAGAAACCCGCAGTCGCTACCCTTTGGGTGCGCACAGGGTAAAACCCCCACTCCTATGCAATAGCTCGCAAACCACATAAGAGAGGTAACCCGCACTAGGCAAGCCCGGTGCGACGAGCTCGGCCCAGAAGGCAAACCCCTTGCTTTCGCTGGCAAGGGGTTTCGAACTTGAGACCTCCAACATGGAAGTCCCAAGCCCAAACCGAAGGGTCTATAATACTCAATATTGAGCCCCTAATTTTGTATCTATATATGTGAAAGTCCTATATCCGACATATACTCTCACTGTTGGTAGAAAGTCTTGTATTATTTGTTCATACAAGAGCTGCTAAGTCAAAAGAGGTTGCAGGTCATGCCTTTGTCCTTCAACTTGGATAAACATTCAATCATTCTTCGACGGTAAGTATAAATTGAACTACTGCAAAGAATATTCCTTTGTTACCAATTATTTTGTGTACGATGGTTGACCTCACTGTTGCTCTTTCTCATATGTATGTAAAATTTGGATTTCGAATCTTGTCGGCTTTAGGTTCTACACCAAACCCCTGTCTCACAGCATCCTTATTTGAAACACACAAACAGATTTCATTGTTTCCACTTTCCACCGATTATGTACAAAAATGTCGTCCCGAAATCCCCCCCATCACTTCAAAGTTGGACTTATGTTTATAACTTAATTTTCACTCAGGAATCCTACAGAGTTTTTTATGAACCCAGGGATGAGAATTGTAGCCTGAAAATTGAAAAGTTTGTATCCTTTGTTAACCATGTATTAAATGGTTTCGTTTCTTCCAAAATAACAAAATTTGAACTCGACGCCACACAACTTTTTAATTATACCTCTCAAATTAAACGATGGCTTAGTTTTGCTGTTGAAAGGGAAGTGAAACATGCTGTATTCTTGTCCTCCTACACACATGCTTGTGTATTGCCTAAATCATTTTGCAACTGTTCGTCGTTGATAACATTATATCTGAGACAGTGTTGCTTTAATGATGCGGTTATAGTCTGGAAGTTTCTAAAGAGCCTAAAGCTGGAGAGTGTGATCTTAAAAGATGATGAAATTTTGAACTTATTTGTCCTGCATTGGAAACTATGGAATTAGATGATGTTGGGGGTTTTCGTCGCCTAAAAATTAATTCTTCAAAATTCAAGAGACTTAATTTGAAAAATCATAGGTTACCTCATGATATCAATGATCGTTCCTTTGAGATTTATGCCCCGTATCTGGAGCATTTGGAAATTTCAGGAGATCTTGGGGATCTTCAGTGTAGGCTTGTTGACGTGTCCTCCTTCGTTAAAGCTAAGGTTACTTTCTACATTTCATGTATCAAACACATCCGACATGAACGTAAGGAGTTTATTAGTGTTGATGACTACAGCAGTCATGACTATCATCAAAGTTTTAACGTTCTCGCCCGAGATTATCTTCAAAAGTTGAGTTGTGCAACTGAGCTAACGATCGGATCTTGGTTCACAGAGGTTAATTTTTAACTCCTTACATATAATTGTTTGTATTTTTTGGATAGTTGGTCTAAACTTGACAATGTAAATGATATTAGGTTAAATATTAAACCTCATTAGTGCAATGATGTAGATAACACATTTGGTGCTGTCAAGTTATTGAAATTACCTTACCTTTTGTAAAAGTATTTCTTGATATCTGACAGTAATTTTTAGCACAGTTGCAGAGTGTAAACATTTTACAATTGAGAACCTTTTGGATGAATTTCACTAAAGCAAGTTGACTAATTACAGAAACGTGTGGACAGTTGTGTCTTTATACAATCCTTTTGTCGCATTTCAAAATTAGGTATTTCTTTTATGCAAAAGGTCTATCTAGAAACGAGTATTTGTTTATATTGATGTTGCTTTAGAGTGTTTAGGCAGTTAGATTTTGTCCCAAGATTTTTTTCATTTTTTTTTTGTTGTTGCTTTCTTCATTCGTTACTAGTTTCACTGAGATTACTGCACCAGGTCCCATGCATGTTGCAGTTCAATGGATTGCTGGTTCTAGAGTTGAAATGCAAATATCTAACACTAGAACTGTGTATAGAAAACTTTGATTTGAATGGAGTAGCTGGACTTTTGGGAGCTTTGCCTCATGTGGAGACTTTAAACATATACATGACAGAAAATCTCGTAACTTTCTGAAGCTTTTTCTTGTCTTTTTATATCTATTCATTTAACTAATGATTTTAACGCCTCCATCCGTCCCCGTCCCTCTCCTTCTTAGCTAGTTGTTTCTAAAGGAGAACGCAAATATATCTTTAATTATCAATGAGAAGCTTTACTTTTGTCATTGTAAAGCTACACTTCGGTATGGATATCTTGTTGCTTTCTTTGTGGCATATGTTCTCTGAAAGAAGATGAATTTTGCGCTATAACTCTTTACTTTGGTTACCCTATGCCATTGATAGGAACAATCAGTATTATCATTTTCCAAGTGTCGTTATGATTAGTTGGTTCTGAAACTTTTTAGTACAGGACACTAATACTGTGAAATAATCAATTTCCATAAGGCTGACTTGCATTTGGTTGGTCCTGATTAGTGTCTTTGTTTCCAGCTTGATAATTACTTTTGCGACTTTGATGAAAACAATACCGATCTGCAGAGTTGGATTTCAAGCATTGTGTTTCCCAACCTCAAGAATATTACGATTGTCAACTCCATCCTGGTGTGTTTAAACAGGCAAAAAAGAAAACGGGGCTTTCGCAGACTTGTTAAACTTTCACAACTTCTGTTAAAGAATGCAACGATTTTGAAGAAGTTTCTTGTCATATCAAAGAGCAGAATGTGCAAGAAATGTTTAACAAACTGTTGGTGCAATTTTTTCTCTGGATTGTTTGACAAGTTGTATCCCTCAAGATCCTCCACCAATGCCAAATTTATCTTGCAGGTTCAAGTTTTCCGGGACTAGACTACAAATTGATTAGCTTCAGCAATCATGATTAATTACTCTTCTTTTGAATTTGCCTTTATGGTATACCAAATGTTATGATAGTTTTGTTTCTCGTGAAATTGTTGTTCGTTGCACTTTAGATATTGTGCATGTTGAGATTTACTTGCAACTCTTGTTTGTTGGACCTATAAACATGTGTAAATCTGCAAACCATCTTTTTAATGATAATTAGCATATTATGAAACGTTGTTTTTTTTATACCTTGCTTTATTAATAGCATTAAAATCTATATCTAGAGAGTAGGGGTCCCTCTGTGGGCCTTTTTTCTACATTGTTTACCTCAAATAATAAATACTTACTGGTTTCAATTTGTTTGGTCATAGTTTGACTTGGTATGAAGTTTAGGAGCCTATTGATTTCTATAAACAACTTATGCAACTTAGAAACTAAACGGACATATGCAAAATGACTATTAGAAAAAAAAGAGAACCAGAAATTCAAGCCTCGATTTGAATATATCTTTATTCATTTTATTTTCAACTGTAATTTATTGTGTTTATGTAGTTTAATAGAAACGTATTGCTCCAATTCTTTTAAATTTGCATAAATCTGATTATGAGGGGAAAAATTGAGATGATGCAGAAATGTGATCCAATTTAGCCTCTCTAAGAAGGGACTTATACCTAACAATCACCAGATTTTTCATCTCAAAGCAGAGGGATCTTTTTTATAAGCAGATGAGTTGCCAAAAGAGTTTTTTTCCTACCCCTTCCCCTTGCATCAGCCATCAACCAAACACATGTTTAAAATTTCATCAAAATTTAATTTCGCCAAATATATTTAAGAATTTATGGTCCAACGCTAACTAAATAGATGAAATACAGAAGTTGTGGAGAGGTCATAATTTGGGCAATTATCAATGCCATGTTCTACCACTGAGCTATTATCATTCAAGGGCATGTTCTACCACCGAGCTAGTAGCCCGTCGTTAGAGGTCTCCTATGCATAGCGACAAAAAATTCTCATCCATCTTTCCGTTTCTTATCCCTATGTGGGGAACATGGAGACATAAATAGGGCGTACTATCAACTTGCTCCAACTTGGGATATGTTACACAAGAAAAAAAAACTATGAATTTAGACTTTTTTTTTTAGTATCATGTGATGACGGACTATATATAAAACATTTTTAAAATGATATAATATAATCCATCAGGGGTGATGCTTCTAATAAGATTCCATACTTAGAATTTGAAATTGAAACCTCTAGTTAAGCGTAGATCAATCCCACCACGACACCACCACCATGTTGGTGATTCTTCAATTTTTCTTGAATATTCCACTTTGGACATATAGGGAACTTGGGCCAAAGTCTTTTGGTTTAGGCTTACTTTTAGTTTGGGCCTTAAAGGCCTACAATCAGTTCAAGATCATTGATAAGAACTCCAGTGTTTTATTTTTGTTTTACTTTTAATAATCATGGTATTCATATCACTTTGCATTCACCTTAGACAAATTTCACACGATATCTACTATATGCACCAATACAAATACTGAGTAACTCTAGATATATATTCCAATGTTTCATCTTTCACACGGTTTTCAATTATTATTTTGTTGTTCGACTAATCCAACTTTACGTAAGAAAGTTTCACTTTAAAGATAAATCATTTCCTACCAAATGCGACTTTGTTTCAAAGAATTCAAACCCAAAATACATACATGAATGTTTGCTTTGATTTTTATTTTGTGTCAACACTCTTATACCCATTGGGATTAGATTGGTGCATGGGAAAAGTAAGTAGGTATTGGAAATGAATTTCTGCTTTCTACTTTTTGAGTTCTCTGAAAAATAGTACACTATCTTTTCCACCTGACCCATAATTAAACTAAAAGTTTTTAGCCCATTAAATCTGCTAAAAAGAAGATTTTGGGCTCTTTACTTTATTCTCCTAGATACTCCTAAGTTTCTAGTAATATGGAAATAATATTATATAAACATGTTAGTTTGGCTAAATTATGTATATCTGTTTATAATATATAATTTTGTAGAATTTTTATGTACTTCTTAATTTCAAGTTCGTTTAACAATTCAAACTGAAATTTTAATGGAAATGAGAAAGTATCAAAGGAGAAAACACACAGAAGGAAGCAAAACTAAGTATAAGATATGAATAAAATTATATAAAATTCAAGTTTCTGTGGGAGATCTCTTCATTATTCTAACAACAAAAATTGAGTCAATATCTTAAAAGGTCACTGAACTATGAAAAAATATCTAATAAAGTCATCAAACTTTATTTTGTATCAATAAAACCACTCAACTTAAAGTTTTTATCTTCAAAAATACTAACTTAAACAACAAAAATTGCCCATATGGAATGTAGAATTGAAAAGTAAACAGCAGAAAGTTGTGGTTGGATGAATACAATTCTTTTATACGATGTGAATTCGAATTAGTTAAATTCCAATATCAATATCAGAAGACACCGAGTAAAAAATAAAAAATAAAAAAAGATATACAACACACATGAAAGGGTTGTAGTACTAAATGCTCTAAGAGAATTCCAATTTCAAGAATCTTTATATTTATGGGAAAATGCTCAAATATGCCTATCAAACTTTGAAAAAATGGTCATCTATGTCATTTATTTAAAGTTTGACTTATCTATGTCATTTTGTTTGAGAAAAAGACTCATCCATGCCACTATTTGTTAACTAAAAGAAGTTTCGATTTTGCAAAACCATTTTTTACATGTGGTCAATTATGATTCGATCATGTCATTAATTAAATTATCTTTTAAAAAGGGAAAGGCTCATATATGCCATCGAAATTTGAGATAATGCTCATCTATGTCATCCGATTAAAGTTTGACTCATCTATGTCATTTCAGTTAACAAATGATGACATGGATGAACATTTTCTCAAACAGAAATAGCATAGATGAGCCAAACTGATGACATAAATGAGCCTTTTTCTCAAAGTTCAACGGCTATTTGAATCTTTTTCCTTTTTCTTTTTAATACATAATTTAAGCATTGACTTGAGAATGAAGGACATTAAAAACTAATGAGATGTACTTTCCCTGGTAATTAATAAGTGACTTGAAAAGTACAAATTCCCCAAAAAAATCTGTTTTCTTCTAGTATGTAATATGGAAGAAATAGAAATTTAATTTCTTGTTTTGGACTATTGTTTTCAAGTTTTCTACCAACCCTTTACCCTTTGTGTTGAGATCATAAATTTGTAAAAATCCAAAACAGAAGTTTCTTGGGACTTGTTCCAAGACCCATAGACCCTTTGGTTGAAAACCTCAAGTCATAGTAGAGTATATTACCTAATAGAAACATCACTATCAAAAATACCCACTAAAATGTGATGGTTAGATCAAACTCCCTCTGTTTTTAATTAATAAAAAGTTTCAAATTTAAACTCTATAAAAAAAAATTTAAAAAAACTCATGATAGAAAGTTTTTTATGTCCCTTTGAATAACTTTTACACATTTGTAAATCTAAATTAATCACCCAACTGAATGCCAAATATCAAATAATTATATTAAATATGTAAAAAGAATAATGAACCTCTCTTAAACCTTACTAATTAAGAAAGAACATCAAATTAAACCTTTGTAGGTTGATGATTTTGAATGGAACAAAGTGATTGGCCAAAATAATCCAACAAATTAGGAATAAGTATACATCATTTGTTGTCCACTAATTACAAGGCATTGACGAGTCATTTGTAAGGACAAAGACAAACATGCTCTCTGTCATGCAAATTCTTTAAAAAAAATAAAATTAATTAATTAATCATACCAATAAAAAGTATCAAAGTGGTCATGCAAATTATTCTAAATAAAACAAATTAATTAATCCAATAGATAAAGTAATATATAAACAAAAGCAAAATTTACTTTCTTAAGGTATGTGTTAAGCAAAATTCTCTTGTTTTAAGTAAAATTTGGGCAAAAGCAAAAGAATAATATTGACAAATTACACTTTTAATTAATGTCATTAACTTATTTTCTTAAGGTATGTGTTGCGCCTCAATAATTTATTAAAAAATTCATTGGAGTGAATTATTAGTTTCATTGCCGAATTATTGACAAGCTTAAAAACACTGATCATTTACTTGACTAACTAAACTTAAATACACCCCCGATCATGCAACACGATTGAAATACTCCCCTAAATTCTCAATAAGTTTAGAACTGGTTTCAAGACTTCTCTCGACTTTTTATTAAGAGTCTCACGCTCCTACAAGAATTTGAGATCACTTGTTATGTCATGAGGCAGATCGGGGTGTATCGGGGGTGTACCTAAGTTTAGTTAGTTAAATAGAGCGTGTTTTTAAAGTTGTTAGTACTTCAGGATGAAACTAATAATTTGCGTCAAGTTTAAAAGTGTTTTCAATATTTTTCTCTCCGTTTAAATTTAAAAATGGAGTAGCAGCATTTAATAGAAGTACTAGATTTAGCCAAATATAAACAAGATATCCATGAATGCATTAATAGTGGGATCTTAGTTTGGTTTTGAAAATTTGAAAGAAAATTATATGTGCTGTTTTCCCTAGTCTATATATGTAACATTATTCATTTTTAAAGTTTAAATTTAAATTTTTTTCATACATTCTAGGACTCTTTCATTGGGTTTGATTGCTGATAGTTACATTAATCTAATTTTGACAAATGACAATTATAGTCAAACTTGTTTAGCTGGCAATTCAAAGTTTCAGTTTCTTGACTTTTCAATTTTTTGTAATAATCTTTCTTTGGATCTTTTTGGTTTTGAACTTGTCTTTTTTTTAATGAATGTGAAACTAGGATTGAGTATATGTGGTGGATCAACATGGGTTTATAGTGTGGTGATGGGATTGTTTAATTCTTAATTAGAAATTTTGGGATCGTCGAGTCTTGAGTATGAAGAAAATCTGGTTGGGAGTGCCACCTCCGAATAAGCCCGGTAGTATGTGATGCGAATTTAATCAGGACTCTAATGCGAGCTCTAGACACCAAATGAAAAACTAAAAGAAATTTTATATATATATATATATATATATATATTTAAAAAATATTGAAGCATCCTAAACTTAGTGAGAATTAAGGGGTGTATTTCACTCATGTTGTAAAATTTGGTGATGTATTTAAATTTAGTTGACTAAGTGAAGAGGTGTTTTACACTGTCAAAGTGTCAATAGTTCGTGGATAAATTAATAACTCGCGCCAAATTTACAAGTATTTTCTATACTTCTCTAATTTATTATATCATACAAAAGTGATAGCCCCAAACCATATTTTCTCATTAAAAATTGTCAATATGAGTAGAGATGGCAATGGGGCAGTGAGAGGAGGGTGCGGGACGGGTTGAGCTTAATCCACAAAATTATTAATCCGTCTTGCATAACAATTTTTTTTCATTTTCAAACCGTCTCACTTCACCCGGCATAATATTTTTAATATTTTCCTTTTTTAATCAAGTTTGACGCTAAAAATGAAATTTATAAAAATAAATTCATTTTCTCATTAAATTGTATTAATTTAATAGATAATGACTTAAAATTTTATTTTATGGAGGTCAATTGGGAAGTATATAAGAAATCATATTAGTTTTGATTGAACCATTTTCATTTACTATCTTGAATATTTTAGTAACTTAAAGAAACTATCTTAGTAAATGATGTTTTATCACTCTTATAATATGTAAAAATTTAAAATTAAATTTGAACCTGCATAAAATCGCATAGACCTGCAACCTGCCCCACAACAAATTTTAACAAACCCACTTCAACCGCCCCACATTCCTTCCCGCCCCGCACAACCTTAAATCCGCTCCACCCCACATAGCCTTAAACCCGCCCGACCCCGCATTCACTCCGCCCAATTGCTATTCCAAAATATGAGAAAATGCATAACTAGAATTTTCAAGAACAAAAATAAAAAGTAAAAAGGGGATTTGCTAAAGCGCAAGTCAAAGAATGGGGAAAAAAGAACATGAGCCATGGTCACTTTATTTGGCCCCTTTTTTTCTGCAAATATTGTCTCTTGGCCTTATAAAAGTTGGGACAAATGAAATAATTCCTCAATTATTATTGGTTGACTCCCTTGGTTTTATAAATCATTCAAAACATATTACCCTCTTCTTATTGTACCATCAAATATGTGTCTCTAGTCAATTTGAAGTTTTGAAAATTAGTTGGACAACAGAAGAAAGTATACATAATTTTAGTATTAAATGTAGTACTTCTTGTAGCAATTGACCAAAGAACATTAGGACAATCAGACAATATTTGGACCCTATGTTTACTACTTTTGTCCACTTCACATTCGAAAAACCAAAATCTATTAAACCTGAGCGAAGTATAGATGAGGTGTGTTGGAATTGGAAAACAGACAATTAACGTAAAATGTCATTTGTGAAATTTGTATTTGAAGTAATGTTTACGGTATTGATTGGATGACGTATATTTATTGTATATTGTATGTATCCTCTTTATTCCAAAGGGTAAAATATGATCTAAAGTTATGATAGGTTGCATTATTGAATAGTTTTAAAATCTATCTTGCTTGTGTAGTGCCTTAATGGTGGTATGGATCAACGTGTGAAGATTCGTCGGGATTCATAAGATATTGTATTATATATAGTTTAGACTCGAGAGTAAAAAAAAGGAGGCATTTAAAGAATGTTCTGATTTTTTGAGTTTCATATTTGAATAATCAGGTGTATCAGTTTCCTACCTTAACAATCACTTTATTGAAACACATAACAGCTAATATTTAATGGTGTGTATTACACTTTAGTGACTTTACGTTTTTAAAACAAAAAATTATGGTAAGTGGCACTCCACATGGATAAATAATTCCACCGTGGCAAGACTTAAAAGACATCTTTTTGAGTTACATACATGAAGTATCAGGTGTGAGTTTGATACCTGAACCATCATCAAATATTTATCGAAACACACCTCGACTTATTTTAAACTTTGTATGTATGGAGTTATCCGAAGAGCCCACATAAAAAAAAAAAATAGTAATTAAAAGCAATACGAGTTAAATGGTGACATCAAAATCTAATACACTGGTCACATCAAACAATGATCCTATTTCACATTATCATCTTGGCATTTTTCGTTTTTATTTTGAGATGTTTGGAGGTAGGATCCACAACGTTCATGATTGGTCAGTTTCTAATATATCAAATGTTAACCTTCTTCTTTTTTATCATGTGCATTATAGATTTATAGTAAATGCACCTCTAATTAAAGCTTTCTTAAAAAGTATATTAATTCACCAGCAATCAAATAAAAACTTTCTTAAAGAGTATATCAAATCAACATCGATCCAATAATACAAAAAGGAAGAAAGTACGTAACGACGTAGTTTTATAGATAGGAACAAGTGGTCCTTTAATTTAGGTGATATTTAGGTACTACTTATTTCATTTTTACAAAGAAAAGATCTTGTGTAAATTAGGTGAAAAGGATAAACAAAAGTTCTTTATTCTTTTGTCAGCATTTTTAATTATTTTTTTGTTCCATAACTTTAACTTGGTAAACGAGGATGGGTGGTGGTACAGTGATGGTATTGGTTCATCCTTAACAGAGATTTTGGGTTCGAGATTTGATCATGAAAAAACTCATGTAGGGAGCATTACCCTCTAATAAGCCCTATAATGCGCGATTCAAATTTAATCGGGACTTCGATATGGACTCCAGACACCGGATGGAAAACAAAAAAAAATTGATAAAGGAGGAAGTAAAAGAATTATGGTTCAAGATATTATCGAGCAACTTAAATATATTTTAATAAGTTTAATATTCTCCCTTCATATACAAACTATCATATATTTTAACCAAAAAGATGTTGTTAAGACAATTCGAATAATTGAGATTATAATAACACAAAATTCAGTTCGACTCTCCTCCAAAAAAAAATCTTATTATATACTGCTTTTGCTGCAAATTATATGTCGTGATTTTGATCTTTTATACTTCTCTTAAGAAACATTAATTAAGAGTGAGTTTTACTTCCTCAGTTCCATATTAGATGAGCATCTTACTAAAAAATGTGTGTCTCATATTATTTGATCATTTACTAAATTAGGATAGAATTAATTTTTAAAAAAATCATTTTACCCCTACAATTAATATGACCTTTGGAAATTTAAACAAATTTTGAAGACCCAATAAAAAAAAATCAAGAGACTAATACACTACAAAAAAACCCTAAATTGCCAACAGATTTTGCTAACAACTTAAGTTGGTTAGTATTCTACTAACAAATTACCAACATATTTCTAACTAAATTATATTTTAAAACTTAACAACGAAATTCTCACAGATTACCAACCAAAATCTTACTAACTAAGTATTTTGGTTCGTAAATACGGCGGGAAAAAATGGCGCCAAATTTAGCAACATTTTATCAATGGATTACCAACTGAAATATTACTAACGCACACCTTTTGTTGGTAATATTATCAACGAAGTATATATCGGTTGGTAAATATGACAAAAAATTGTTTATATAATTTATTAATATATTACCAATGAATTACTAACCAAACATTTACCAACGGCAAGATTGTGTTGCTAAATTTACCAACCAAATATAAGTGTGTTGGTAAATTAGTAACGAAATGTAATTTGTTGGTAAACTTGCCAACCAATATCCAATTAGTTGAAAATTTTGCCGACGAATAAAGATTGTAGTTAGTAAATTACTAACATCATTAAAATAGTTGGTAATATACCAACCGATCATTAATCCATTGGTAAAATTTGCCAACATATTAATTATTAGTTGGTAATATTACATATGAATGTTTAGTTGAATAGTAACTATTACCAACTGTGATAAAATTTATTGGTAAATTATTAATTA
>JAJOOI010016216.1:0-13107 GCA_029582585.1 Solanum bukasovii
AAGTGTTTCTAAAGTGAAAGAATTGTTACTCACCTATGAACACATATGAGCTATTATGGTAAGATGTCTACATAAGAGTCTAGTAAAGGCTAATGTGAACTTATCTGATGAGTAAAGATGGTTACAAAAGGGAATTAGATGCTTAGCACCGAAAGGGGATGTAAATGAGATGGAGGTCTCACGTTTAGTAAGTCCGGCTCCCCACATGGGTTTCCTCACGTTTAGCAAGTTCGGATTACCCACGGTATGTGTTGTCTCATGAGATGGAAACCCCCACGTTTAGTAAGTTAGGGTTTCTAGAAACAATCTCCTTGACCTTTAACTATGTGCCCACATAGGACTCTAGCTTAGTGGATCCACCTAGATAGGTATGTACGAATGGTTACACCTTAAGCAATTGTTAACCCTCTCTTTTCGGTGTGGGAGTAGAACACCGGATTCCATGTAGCTCTCATGGTCTATGTCGGTTATTGAAATATTTCCCTAATGTAAAAGTAAATGAAGGTATGAAAGGTGTGTACTCTTACTAGGGCTTTCTTAAGGGTTTCTATATAGTGTAAGGGAGGGTATGGGACTGCTCTTGCACATTGCACCTGTGGGATCCTAAGAGATGGTTGTAGTAGTTTTCTCTTATGATTATGATGATTATGACTTATGTATGTTGAAGTTATGTTATGTATGATCATTATGAATATGGTAAGTTATGATGAAATATGATCTTATGAATGTATGCATGAAGTAGGTTGCTTAATGTGATACTTGTTTTGAATAGGGTTATGAGGTTCTATTCTTGCATTGCACTAGTATTGCTTGGATTGTCTACATGTTGGAATGATATTATGTTGGATTGGACTATGATGCTTACTTTGTGTGCATATTGGATTTACTTGGTAAAAAGCATGTTTTGACTAAATGTCCTTTTATGCATGTTTAAATGGTTTTTATGCATAGTAGCCATACTTTGTACGTGTGTTGTACTAACCCATATTTTCTCCCTTTTCCCCAAAGATTTAGGTTCGGGCCATTGAGGATTCAAGCTTACTTCTCAAGACTCTTGGAGTTGCTTCCCCAAGTTGGTGAGTCCTCAAGTCCGAGGACAAGACCCTATGATCTAGCTTCTATGTTTAGTCTTCTTTTTGAAGTTCCAACCTTCTTCAATGGAGTTCTTGAGAAGAGAGAGAGAGTAGAGAGAAGGAGGAACTTTAGGTTTTGATGTTTGGAGTTTTGTGTTTCAGTGATAAAACTAAGGTTAATTGACTTAAAAATTATTATATACATGTCCCCTAAAGTACCTTAAATACCTCTCACTTAGTTGGACTCTTTAATGAAGTAAAAATCGATTTCTGAATTTCTGCATTTTCGTCGCGTAGCTGTTCCCTAAGGATATTTGGAATTAAATTTTGAGACAATAGAGTCTGCGACACGACCGCGTCACGAACTAAATTTTTGCTCTTTGGGGGAGTTAGTCCGCGACGCGAACCTATTCCCTCCAAGTGCAATTTGCAAGCTGCCTTGGCAGCTTGCTTGGCCAAGGTTGGGGTCTTCCTCGGTGCCCCTTAGGGTG
Source organism: Solanum bukasovii (assembly GCA_029582585.1). NCBI lineage: Eukaryota > Viridiplantae > Streptophyta > Magnoliopsida > Solanales > Solanaceae > Solanum > Solanum bukasovii. Next base: position 1,565 of record JAJOOI010016216.1, read on the forward strand.
GCCCCGATGTGTCGTATTCGAATGTTTTGACCCTATAAACTTATATTTACCTAATTTAAACCTTTCTATAAGATTATACCATCATACGCCACTCCCGAACCTGCCCAAAACCTAAGGACACACTAGAACACATTCTTCTCTAGTTTCCAGACGTCGTGATCGTTTCTTGACGTTTAGACTTTTACTCTTCCAAACCAAGTCAATTGCATTAAATTAGGTTTAAAAACATCATTTTAAATATTTTTAAGTCATTATTCACAAGGTGAGGCTCTAACTTAAGTCATAGAATTTTCGGGATGTTACAGTGATGACGAACTAGTCCAACACTATGATAGCCTTACATACCTGGAAGAACAAGTTTCTTGAAGAATTTTAAAGAGGAACTTGATTAGAAGCCTTGAAACTCTAGTTTGAATGAGAACAAACAAGAAAACATTTGTTGAGATTCTTAAATTAGTTTTTGAAATTCTATGGCCAAGAATTAGGATATTCATTAATGATTCATAATTTTATGATGAAATTTGAGTTGGAAAGAATGAAATTCTTGGAGAAGGACTCACCTTGAAGAAAAATCTTGAAAAAAATTGAAAGAATCTTAAATGGAAATCTTCTACTTTGATTTTTCCTTATGGTTTTGCCTTAGGGTTTGAGAGAGAAGAGAATGTTGGATTAAGAGATGAAAAATTTGATTGGTTTGAGTCTTTAATTTGTCAAGAAATTCGTTTGGGATTTTCTTAGAGGTAAAAAGACAAAACAACCCTTTTTAATATGTTCACGTTGGCTAATTCGTCACTGCACTGTATCAGATTACTAAAATGATCATAACTTTATACTCGAAACTCTGATTGACGCAAAACTTGTGGCATTGGAAAGAAGATTCAAATACCTTTAACTTGATTGGTTATGGGATACCTAACTCATTTTATGCTTAGTGATATGCTTATTTGAAGTTGACCCAAATAGAATCTTATATCAAAACTTAATTAGTAAGGAAGCTTTCAACTCAACTTTGTGTTAGCAGATGCTAGTACCTTTAGTGATATCTAAATTCATTTCCACACTAAAGAAGTGACCTTAGCACCTACAAAAATTAAGAATCACTCGGCACGACCTTATACATAAATGAAGAATAGTTTTGATCTTAACTTAAAAATTTCGGGGTGTAACAAATATTTTTTTCAATAAAATAAAAATAACAATTTTAAAAACTAACAGTTTTAGAATTTTCTTTCCAAACAACTATCAATAATATTTATAAGAATTATAGTAAAATATTTAATCTTTATCCACATCCTAAAAATATGCAAGTTTGGTTTCAATATTATTATTTACTTGAAAATAAATTATACTATTTTAAAATATTTAAAATATGGCATTTTCTTATTTTAATTATTTATTCTTATTGATTCAAACAAAAAAAAAATGTAAAATTCAATTAGATTAATGGGAGTTAGTGGGGTAATGGGGTAAGGGTCGTGTAGGTTAGTTTCTTTAGCTTAGATTTTTTTGTCTGTTTCCTTTTAAATATAATTTTTTTAAAGATAAAGTATGAAACTGTTTTGGCTAGAAGTTGTTTTTTAATTCATAATATAGTAGTTACATATTACCAAACATGAAAATATTAAATATGTAAAAAAATTATTTATCATCTATCTATTTATATAACATAAGAGACAAATATTTTCACGTGTCAACATAAAAAATATTATTTTAAAATATCTATTTATAATTATGTTTTGAATGGTAAAAAATAATTATTATCGTGCTAAGAAGAATTACCAATTTTAAGATTTGTGCAGTTTTTAAAATATAAGAAATCTCAATCTCAAATCTAAACTAGCCACCCCCAAATCCTTACTCCTGCTCTTCATATCCTCACCAAATTGAGATATAGATAAAGCAAAAGAAATATATTATTCAAAATTATTTTATATGAAGCGAAAAAATTAGGAAACGGTTAGTTGAAACTTTTAAAAAAAAGTTTATATCTATCCATAAATTCTTTGTCTTTGTTTATGATTTACTTTTTCTCTTCCTTCTTTGATTTGACTACAGAGTAATTGAACACAAATCCATCATATCAACTTTAGGTATTTTATTATTTGTTGGTCTATTTGATTTTGGCTTTTATTTAAGTATTACCACTCATAGTGAGATTTGTGTATGCCTTATGTATATGGCTATTTTTTTTATCGATAGAATACTAAATTTTGAATTTATGAAAATTATATGCTCTTCAATTGTAAAACAAATGTACCTATTACAGCAGAAGTGTTACTGCATTAACTTAGTAGTAGATAACCATCTTGGTGGATAAGACAATACATAAAGGTCATTTGTTTCCCTCTTATCTCTTCTTCATTTACTTTTATTTAATTATTGTTATTATTATTATTATTTTGTAAATTTTATGCATAATGAAAATATTGAGGACATAGATAATGAATAGTGAATTTTGCATGTGAGTTTTTGGTGTAGTGAAATGATGGAAAAGGGCTTAAAAGAAGAGAATTTTGAAAACAGAAGTCAAGTTGAAGCGTAAGTTTGACTTTAGTCAACACTCTGGGTGAAGGATGAGGATTTCATCAGCACGGTTAGCTGTAGAATGTTGAGTTTGGTCTAAAGCGACCCTTCTCTTAGGTCCTGAGCTTTCGGGATAATTTCGAGCCTCTTTGTAGACTTTGGCATAAAATTGAGTTGGGTGTGGGACCCATAATCTGGCAAGACAACCTCGTATGGAAGTTTTGATTGCTCTATTGATTCCAGAGTATTGAATTTGGTAGGGTTACATATCTCATTTGCGTGCACCGGGTTTCAAACGAATTCGGAGCACCCAGACGGAGATTTGGAACTTGGCCTGGTGCAAGCCAACTTACTCTTCACGATCGTGACCCTTAATCATGTTTTGGAAGGTCTGGAACTTAATGATTACCGCATTGTAACGACCTGAGAGCACCCCCTAGTCGTTACCGGCGTATTCGACCTCGAAGAGGTCTTATATAAGCCCTTAGCATTCGTCATAGCACGTATCATAGAATAAAATCACGGAAAATTTAAAACTTTTACTTTGGAAGTTCAACTTCACTTCATATATGAAAAATAGAATCTAACTTCGTCACAATGTTGATGACCTAGTTTCCTCATCCTTAACCCCCTACACTTGAATTAGCTATGAAGTATGTATGTATGTTATGGTATGATGGATATATGATTGAAAGGTAGTTCTCATGATTATAATGTAATGTAAAGTGAAAGGATTACTCAGTTGCAAAGTGTTTCTAAAGTGAAAGAATTGTTACTCACCTATGAACACATATGAGCTATTATGGTAAGATGTCTACATAAGAGTCTAGTAAAGGCTAATGTGAACTTATCTGATGAGTAAAGATGGTTACAAAAGGGAATTAGATGCTTAGCATCGAAAGGGGATGTAAATGAGATGGAGGTCTCACGTTTAGTAAGTCCGTCTCCCCACATGGATTTCCTCATGTTTAGCAAGTCCGGATTACCCACGGTTTGTGTTGTCTCATGAGGTGGAAACCCCCACGTTTAGTAAGTTAGGGTTTCTAGAAGCAATCTCCTTGACCCTTAACTATGTGACCACATAGGACTCTAGCTTAGTGGATCTACCTAGATAGCTATGTACGAATGGTTACACCTTAGGCAAGTGTTGACCCTCTCTTTTTGGTGTGGGAGTAGAACACCAGATTCCATTTAGCTCTCATGGTCTATGTCGGTTATTGCAATATTTCCCTACTGTAAAGGTAAATGAAGGTATGAAAGGTGTGAACTCTTAATAGGGCTTTATTAAGGGTTTCTACATAGTGTAAGGGAGGGGGGAGACTTCTCTTGCACATTGCACTTGTGGGATCCTAAGAGATGGTTGTAGTAGTGTTCTCTTATGATTATGATGAGTATGACTTATGTATGTTGAATCTATGTTATGTATGATCATTATGAATATGGTAAGTTATGATGAAATATGATCTTATGAATGTATGCATGAAGTAGGTTGCTTAATGTGATACTTGGCTTTACATAGGGTTATGGGGTTCTATTCTTTGCATTGCACTAGTATTGCTTGGGTTGTCTACATGTTGGGATGATATTATGTTGGTTTGGACTATGATGCTTACTTTGTGTGCATATTGGATTTACTTGTTAAAAATCATTTTTTGACTAAATGTCCTTTTATGCATGTTTCAATGGTTTTTATGCATAGTAGCCATACTTAGTACGTGTGTTGTACTAACCCATATTTTCTCCCTTTTCCCCAAAGATTTAAGTTCGGGCCGTTGAGGATTCAAGCTTACTTCTCAAGACACTTAGAGTTGCTTCCCCAAGTTGGTGAGTCCTAAAGTCCGAGGACAAGACCCTATGATCTAGCTTCTATGTTTAGTTCTTTGCTTATGTTGAAAGACATTGTTGTACTTTCCTATTTCAAGACTTCTTATTGATGTAAGGGCTAACTCCCATTTTTGATACTTCTATGTCTAGATGGTACATTGTGACGAAGTTAGATTCTGTTTTTCATATATGAAGTGAAGTTGAACTTCAAAAGTAAAAGTTTTAAATTTTCTGTGATTTTATTCTATGATACATGCTATGACGAATGCTGAGGGTTTGTATAAGACCTCTTGGAGGTCGAATACGCTGATAACGATCTCGGGTCGTTACAAATTTGGTATCAGAGCATAAGGTTGAGAATAATGTAGGATTTATGTCACAAGATACCACGTCGAGTAGAGTCTTTTTCATAGGTGTGAAGTGCGCCACACTTATGAATGAGAGGCTATGAGATGCTTAGGAACTTTCACTCTCTTGTTATTCCATAGTCGTGCCTAAGAGTCTTAACTCTATTTAGTCCTTTTCTTGTAATCCTTCTCTTGTGCTTATAGGCAATGAATACAAGAAGGAACAATGCAAGAAGGGTCGGTGAGGAGAATGTGAATGAGGCGGTCCCCCCCTCAAGCTTCAAAAAACCCTCAAGTGCCTATTTAAGAAGGGGCTATGTCTAATGTTGAGATAAGGTTGGCTATTCATAATTTGACTCAAGTGTTGGCCATTCAAGTTGCTAGGGATGCTAGGGTGCAAGTGAACCCCAATGCTAGCACTACCGCTTCTAGGATAAGGGATTTCACAAGGATGAATCCCCCTACTTTCTTTGGCTCCAAAGTGGAACAGGATCCACAAGGGTTCATTGATGAAGTGTTTAAGGTTCTAGAGGCTGTGGGTGTGTCTTCTCAAGAAAAGGCGGAGTTAGCCGCCTATCAACTCAAAGATGTGGCACAAGTGTGGTATGAACAATGGAAGGAGGGGAGACCTATTAGAGAGGGTTCGATAAGTTGGGCTACATTCAAGACGGCTTTTCTTGATAGGTTTTTCCCCTTGGAACTAAGGGAGAGGAAAATGAAAGAATTCATCAACCTCCGTCAAGGGGGTATGAGTGCGAAGGAGTATGGCCTCAAGTTCACTCAATTGTCCAAGCATGCTCCTACTTTGGTGTCGGACTCTAGAGCTACAATGAACAAATTTGTTATGGGGGTATCCGATCTTGTGGTGAATGAATGTAGGTCGGCCATGCTAATCCCAAGCATGGACATTTCTCGTCTTATGGTTCATACCAAACAAATTGAGGAGCAAAAGCTTAAGCAAGTTGGTAGAGAATGAAGAGGTCAAGGACCGATGATGGAAATTCTTCTAAGGTTAGGTTTGAAATCCAAGATAAGCCAAAGTTCAAAAAGAGGTTTTCCAACCAAGGTCCTCCTAACACTCCAAGGGTCAACAAAGGTAAAGTGTCTACCCCCAAGACTCAAGAAGCAAGAGGTGGTGGTCCTTAAGTTGAGAAGCCTATTTGTACAAAGTGTGGTCGAAAACATGAAGGCAAGTGCCTAGTTGGCACGGGTAATTGCTATGGTTGTGGTAAGAGCGGCCACATGCGGAGGGACTACCTTATGCTAAAGGCTCAAGGAAGGGAAAATGCTCAAGCACAAACAAGTGGCCCAAATCCCGATGCTCAGAAGAATCACTTCTATGCTCGCCAATCCCAAGGTGATCAAGAGAGCTCTCTGGATGTTGTGACCGGTATGCTACAAGTATTTTCAATTAATGTTTTTGCATTGTTGGATCCCGGTGCCACTTTGTCTTTTGTAACCCCTTTATTGGCTATACAGTTGGATATGCTTCCCGATGTCTTAGATGAACCCTTTTCAGTTTCTACCCCGGTGGGTGATTCCATAGTTGCTAAAAGAGTTTATAGGAGTTGTCCCATATCATTGCCCAATAGAGTCACTTTGGTTGATTTGGTGTTGATGTTATATTGGGGATGGATTGGCTTCATGCTTGTTTTGCGTCCATAGATTGTAGGACTCGAATTGTGAAGTTTCAATTTCCTAATGAACCCATTTTAGAATGGAAAAGAGGAATTTTTGTTCCTAGGGGAATGATCATTTCATGTCTAAAAGTTTGTAAGTTGATTTCTAAGGGTTGTATCTATCATATTGTGAGGGTTAAGGATCTTGAGTCTGAGATTCCTCCTTTGGAGTCGGTCCCCGTGGTGTAGGATTATCTAGAAGTCTTTCCCGATGACTTACCTGGGATTCCTCCCGAACGGGAAATAGATTTTGGCATAGATTTATTGTCGGATACGCAACCCATTTCAATCCCTCCTTACCGGATGCCCCCGGTGGAGTTGAAGGAGTGAAAAGCTCAACTCAAAGATTTGTTGGATAAGGGTTTCATCCAACCTAGTATATCTCCTTGGGGTGCACCAGTGTTATTTGTGAAAAAGAAGGATAAATCTCTTCATATGTGTATTGATTACCGACAATTAAATAAGGTGACCATTAAGAACAAATATCCACTCCGTAGGATTGATGACTTATTTGATCAACTTCAAGGAGCAAGTTATTTTTCAAAAATTGATTTGAGGTCGGGTTATCACCAACTTAGGGTGAGAGGTGTTGATGTTTCGAAAATAGCCTTCCCAACAAGGTATGGTCATTTTGAGTTCTTAGTGATGTCCTTTGGTCTTACAAATGCTCCGACGACTTTCTTGTACCTTATGAATCGTGTGTTTGGAAATTATCTGGACTCATTTGTTATTATCTTTATTGATGACATCTTGATATACTCTAAAAGTGAGGATGATCACATGAATCACTTGAGGATAGTATTGCAAGTCCTCAAAGATCACCAACTCTATGCTAAGTTTAGCAAGTGCGAGTTTTGGCTATGATCGGTTGCTTTCCTTGGTCACATTGTTTCTAGTGAGGGTATAGAAGTTGATCCAAAGAAAACCGATGCGGTCAAAAGTTGGCCTAGACCTTTGAGTTCTTCCGACATCCGAGGCTTTCTTACTACCGGAGGTTTGTTGAGGGATTTTCATCTATTGCATCTCCATTAACGGCCTTAACTCAAAAGAAGTCCAAGTTCGAATGGTCGGAATCTTGTGAAAAGGGCTTCCAATTGTTGAAAAATAATATCACCTCAGCTTCGGTTTTGACCTTATCGGAGGGCACCGAAGGGTTTGTAGTATATTGTGACGCTTCCCGAGTGGGTTTGGATTGTGTCCTTATGCAGCATGGTAAGGTTATAACTTATGCCTCGAGACAACTCAAGGTGCATGAGAAGAATTATCCCACTCATGACCTTGATCTAGTGGCCGTAGTCTTTGCTTTAAAGTTTTGGAGACACTATCTCTATGGGGTACATGTGGACGTGTTTACCGACCACACGAGTCTTCAATATGTTTTTAGCCAAAAAGAATTGAATCTCCGACAAAGGAGGTGGTTGGAACTCTTAAAAGATTATGATATGAGTGTCCTTTACCACCCTAAAAAAGCAAATGTGGTTGCGGATGCTTTGAGTCGTGTATCTATGGGTAGTGTGTCACATGTGGAAGAAGAGAAAATAGAGTTAGCCTGTGATGTACATAGGCTAGCCCGATTGGGTGTCCGACTTGAAGATTTCTCAAAAGAAGGTGTCATGGTCCATCATAATTCCGAGTCATCGGTTGTTGTTGAAGTGAAGTCTAAGCAATATCTTGACCCTATTTTGATGGAACTAAAAGAGTCGGTTCTCAACAAAGAAATAGAAACTTTCTCTCAAGGAGAAGATGGGGTGCTTAGGTACCAAGGGAGGTTTTGTGTGCCGGATGTAGATGGTCTAAGAGAGACAATCTTAAAGGAGGCCCATGGGTCCCGATACTCCATCCATCCGGGAGCCACCAAAATGTATCGTGAATTACATGAGATTTTTTGGTGGAACGGAATGAAAAGAGACATAGCAAATTTTGTGGCTAGGTGCTCAAATTGCCAACAAGTTAAAGCCGAGCACCAAGGACCGGGAGGTCTAACTGAAGATATTGATACCCCCACTTGGAAGTGGGAAGAGGTCAATATGGACTTCGTGGTAGGTTTGCCTCGAACCCGTATGCAACATGACTCCATTTGGGTCATTGTGGATAGATTGACTAAATCACACCATTTCCTTCCCGTCAAGGTTTCTTATTCGGCGGAAGATTATGCTAAGTTGTACATTAAGGAGATTGTGAAGTTGCATGGGCCCCGTTGTCGATTATTTCGGATAGAGGTGCCCAATTTACTTCCCATTTTTGGAGGTCTTTCCAAAGTGGGCTTGGTATTCAGGTGAAACTTAGTACCGCATTTCACCCTCAAATGGATGGTCAAGTGGAACGCACCATCCAAACCCTAGAGGACATGTTGACAACTTGTGTCATTGACTTCAAAGGTAATTGGGATGACCACCTACCTTTGATAGAATTTTCCTACAACAATAGCTACCACTCGAGTATTGCTATGGCACCCTTTGAAGCACTTTATGGTAGAAGGTGTCGATCTCTGGTTGGATGGTTTGCAGTGGGTGAATTTTCACTTCTTGGTCCCGAGGTAGTCTATGAGGCTACAGAAAAAGTTCAACTTATAAGGGATAGGTTGAAAACGGCTCATAGTCGGCAATAGTCTTATGTCGATAATAGAAAGAGGGATCTTGAATTTGAAGTAAGTGATTGGGTCTACTTGAAGATCTCACCCATGAAAGGGGTGATGAGTTTTTGTAATAAGGGGAAGCTTAGCCCCTGGTATGTTGGGCCTTATGAGATATTGAAGCGTGTTGGAAAGGTCGCTTATGAGTTGAAATTGCCTATCGAATTGGCCCCGGTTCACCCGGTGTTCCATATTTCTATGTTAAAGAAGTGTATATGTGACCCGGTGTCCATTCTCTCTCTAGAAATTTAGGGGTGAATGAGAACCTTTCTTATGAAGAGGTTCCAGTTGAAATCTTAGATCACCAAATTAAGAAGTTGAGGAATAAAGAGGTTGCCTCCATAAAAGTCTTACGGAGAAACCGCCTAGTTGAGGGTGCAACATGGGAGGCCGAGGCCGACATGAAGTCCCTCTACCCTCATCTTTTTCCTCCTACTCCTAGCCAAAGTTGAGGTTAGTAGTCTCTCTTAATTTGATATAAATTGAAAATCATGTGTGTTGATGATTATGACATGATTTCCTTGTATATGCATATTTTTTTTGTGAAAATTTATGCTTAAGTTGTATTTTGAGTTTTCATGAATTTTATTTCTCATGGTTGAAATTGCACCCATAGATGTTGTGTGATGTTGTCTTCATGAGAGTTGTAATGAGCATGCTTGATGTTGTCTTGTTAAATAAATGTCTAGTTGATTGCTTAATATATATGTTGATGCTCATTGAATATGGAGAAGGTAGTTCCTCTTATACTTATGTGAAGTAAAGAGTTTTGAGCATAGTGATGTTGTGGATTAAATTCCTATATGATATGATGATATGATGTTGTTGATGTGACTGGTTGTTGTGCTGCTAGTTTGAGTCATTGTCTCCCTAAAAAGAAGTCCAAGTGACATTCGGGGACAAATGTTCCTAAGGGGGGGGGGGATATTGTAACATCCTAGAAATTCTATGACTTAAGTTAGAGCCTCACCTTGTGAATAATGACTTAAAAATTGTAAAAATGATGTTTATAAACCTAAATTAAAAAAATTGACTTGGTTTGGAAGAGTAAAAGTCTAAACGTCAAGAAGCAACCACGACGTCCGGAAACTAGAAAAGAATGTGTTCTAGTGTGTCCTTAGGTTTTGGGCAGGTTCGGGAGTGTCGTATGATGGTATAATCTTGTAGAAGGTTTAAATTAGGTAAATATATGTTTATAGGGTCAAAACGTTCGAATACGATTGAAGGCTATGAATTGAATGTGATGTTATGTAATTCATGTTTGTATGATGATTCTACCCTAGGTTATGTATATTTTCTATGATATTAGGGTTGAGTCGTTGAATGAAGCCTTTAAGGCTATGAAGGGAATGTGTCAATTACTTATATTGATGTTGATTATGCTATTACTTCATGAATTATCTTGTATTATGTATTGGTTATGAATTGTTTGGTAATTGAAGTATGAATGTCCCATGAAGGGAAAGTAGGTATGAAGGTTGGTTCTTCTTTGAACTCAAGTATGAAAGGTAAATTACTTAGATTGAAATGATGCTATACCAAATGTGTTGTGGTGTTGATGACCTAGTTTCCTCATCCTTAACCCCCTACACTTGAATTAACTATGAAGTACGTATGTATGTTAGCGTATGATGGCTATATGATTGAAAGGTAGTTCTCATGATTATAATGTAATGTAAAGTGAAAGGTTTACTCACTTGCTAAGTGTTTCTAAAGTGAAAGGATTGTTACTCACTTATGAACACATATGAGCTATTATGGTAAGATGTCTACATAAGAGTCTAGTAAAGGCTAATGTGAACTTATGTGATGACTAAAGATGGTTACAAAAGGGAAATATATGCTTAGAACCGAAAGGGCATGTAAATGAGTTGGGGGTCTCACGTTTAGTAAGTCCGGCTCCCCACATGGGTTTCCTCACATTTTGCAAGTCCGGATTACCCACGGTATGTGTTGTTTAATGAGATGGATACCCCCATGTTTAGTAAGTTAGGGTTTCTAGAAGCAATCTCCTTGACCCTTAACTATGTGACCACATAGGACTCTAGCTTAGTGGATCTACCTAGATAGCTATGTACGAATGGCTACAACTTAGGCAAGTGTTAACCCTCTCTTTTTGGTGTGGGAGTAGAACACCGGATTCCATTTAGCTCTCATGGTCTATGTCGGTTATTGCAATATTTCCCTACTGTAAAGGCAAATGAAGGTATGAAAGGTGTGAACTCACACTAGGGCTTTCTTAAGGGTTTCTACATAGTGTAAGGGAGGGTATGAGACTTCTCATGCACATTGCACTCGTGGGATCCTAAGAGATGGTTGTAGTAGTGTTCTCTTATTATTATGATGATTATGACTTATGTATGTTGAAGCTATGTTATGTATGATCATTATTAATATGGTAAGTTATGATGAAATATGATCTTATGAATGTATGCATGAAGTAGGTTGCTTAATGTGATACTTGGCTTTGAATAGGGTTATGGGGTTCTATTCTTTGCATTGCACTAGTATTGCTTGGGTTGTCTACATGTTGGGATG
>JAJOOI010016217.1:0-24380 GCA_029582585.1 Solanum bukasovii
AGCTAGTGTTGCTCCTAGTTCTTCCAGGTCCACACCACAGTTAGGAGCGGCGGTTGTCCCGACGGCCAGAATACAGAAGTTAGAGGCGCAGATGGCCACACTGCTGCATCACATCCAGCCATAGATGCAGAAGTCGATAGCTGAGTCCGAGGCGAGGATGGAGCGCAGGATGGAGGCGATGATGGACCGGAAGGTCCAAGCTGTTAATAAGAGGCTTGACGCCTTTGAGTTGAGAGTTCTTGAGCGATCAGCCCCGGCTACAGATCTATCTACATTACAGGCCGATTTATCCAGCCTGTGGCAGGGTATATTGGGTCCTCTTGATGGGGCGTATACATCAAACTCCACATTTAGCTCATGTGCTTTTATGTCGGTTATTAGTAGCTCTCTTACAGTTAGATTCTATTGCTTTGACCATGTTATCAGTTACAGCCAGATTTTAGTCTCAACATGTTATAAACTTGGTCATTGCATCCAGTTAGTTCATATTCAGTATTCTAAGTATAGTATCATGATTATATTTTATTATTGTTCAGATATATGCTTTGGCTCAATTATGTTTATTGTTCAGCTTTTTTCTATCCTGCATGCTCAGTACCTTTCAAGTACTAACGCGTAACCTGCGCTACATCTTCTTGTGATGTAGGTTTAGGTTCTCAGTTTCCAAATCACGCATAGTTCGGTTCCTGATCTTCAACTCAACAACATCAGTGGTGAGTCCTCATTCTCTGAGGATGACATACATGTTTCCTTTGCTCTTAGTCTTTGTTTCAGTTTTTTGCTAGATTTAGCTGGGGCATGTCACAACACTTCTAGTCAGTTAGAGGATATTTTCAGATATAGTTAGATTCAATTTTAGCATTTGAGTTTGACCTTTCAGTTGTTGTTAAACTCTCAGGTTTACATATTACGATAGTTTATGGGTATTCCCCATCATTGCACTTTATCTTATGACTTAGCTTCTGCACAATATTTCCTTACTTCAGTTTATTTAGTATGCTTAGGATATGCCAACAGGGTTAGCTTGGGGTAACTCGTGATCCTAGGTCTCGTGTCTGAGTCCTGGGGATAGCTTCGAGGGGTGACAAACTTTGTATCTGTCATGACCCAGGGGTACCCCCTAGATGTAACATGGCATACTTGACCCCGAAGGGGTCTCATACAAGCCCTTAGCATATCATGAACATAAGCTACTAGAAAATACGGGAAAATTAAAACTTTTACAATCGAAGTCATTTTCATAAAATCAAGCGGAAGTCTTTCTATACTTTGTCTCAGACCATCTAATACAACTTTTTAGAATAAACTCTTGGTACACAACCCGTACAATAGTCTCAACATGAAAATAAAGACATAAAGGAAATGTGGGTATTGTCCTTGAAACTTTGAGGACTCACCAAGATCTTCAACTCCTTGCAACTTCTAGAAACCTGTCTCCAAGTAGCACTAAAGTCTCCAAACCCTACATTTGATTAGAATGTAGGCAATATGCATTAGTAAAAAATGTACCAAGTATGATAGCTAGCACAACACCATAAAAGCATCTCCAATGGTTAGTCAACATAAGACATAAGCATAAGAGCTTATAACAAAGTCATAGCATAAACATCATATAAGCATAATTGACTTAGTCATCTCTTACAATAATAGAACCATTCTCAAATAACCTCAAAAGAATACATGTGCAAAGCATGAATAGCATCCCATAATACCACCCAAGATATCCCTTTTTAGTCATCTTAATCATACCTTATATAGATGGTCAACTCTTAAGCTCTTCTTACCATAAGGGAACCATACTCCTAAGTAACCTCAAAGCACATTTGTACAATGTAAGAAAGGCATCCCATACTACCCTTCACACTAAGCATAACCTTGAAGTCATCATAGTCATATTTACCCTACTTTGGTCTCATTACTAGCTTATTCATATAGACAAGGGAACTATCACCTTTAGTCAATCATATCATGTCAAGGAAGGCAACTATAGCACAATCCTATCTAAGCATACATCATATAAGAGAAACACCTGATAAGTCACCTTAAGGCAAGCTTGTGCCATGCATAAAAAAAACCCACAATCCTACTCATGCTAAGCTAGACACTTTAGGTTCATCATCTCTTAACATCATAAAGACAAGGGTAATCGCCTCTTAGTCATGCATGTATTGGAGAGTTATCTAGAACTACTATCCAAACTAATCATGCTCATGTTCATAGATGCAAGGGGGAGTCACCTCAAGGCATAAATGTTTAGTTTATCATGAAGGAAAATGGAAGTCACCTCAAGCCACACACATGGAAACATAAATACAAGGGTATTCACCTCTAGTCATACATATCAATGAATCATAGATATTTGCCTCCACGTTCATTATTAGAGGAATATAGGTATTCGCCTCCATATTCATTTTGATGTGATATATGTATTCGCCTCCATATCAATTTTAATGTGTAATGTAGGTATTCGCCTTCACATCACCACATAAGGATCATAGGTAATCGCCTCGATGACCAACATAAAGGCTAATGGGTAATCACCTATTGCCTTGGGAGTCACACATATATGATGGGTAATCACCTCACACTCGCCATAACTAACTAATTAGGAATAAGGGAACTCACCCCACATTCCTATCATGCGAAGGTCATTTAGGGGAATCACCACAAGCCTCATCACATCTTAGAGTCCTAGGACTTAGATTCATTTTAGGTGAGAAAAACCTTTCAACCTAGAATTATTCTATGTGAGAGAACCTTCCATGTCATATCATATTCATACATAAAACCATATCTAGAATTCTACATTAGACATTGGTATCCTCATGACTCAAGTGAATCTATCATTCCACATATTCAAGCATTTTTTAGGTAGATTATGTAGGCAAAGATCTTCCACCATAACTCTATCCATTTAGGCTTCTATCCTCTTTTAGACTTTACTCTCGAAGCCCTAGCATATCTAGATCATCACATTGGTTTTACTCTCAAATCCTAGTGATCAACCTTCATAACTACAAACCTTATACTCGAAGCTTTACTTCTTATTATCACCATTCATACCTAAATTTAAGGTATTCTAATCATATTCTTCATCACTAGGTGATTCAAGTCATAATTGATCATAAAGGTTCAATTTCATCTTTACAAGTCAAGATCAATCATATTCAATAAAGTCTAGTTCAATTCATGATTATGTGATCCTAACTTTGATGAATTACTACACATGACATTGATTTAAGAAGATCACTCATGAACCTTCAATTTCACCTCTAATAGCATAAACCCACAAAATATCACATTCATCAAATAGACTAGGGTTTACCATAGAAATCACATGAATTCATTATAATATCACAATTCAATATCAATACAATCATAATTAGGTATTATCCACTAGATTGGAATCATACCTAAGCCCTACCCACAATGCAAGCACAATCCTAGCTAGAATTGGGTTTTTGGCTTCACAATTGGGGAAAATTAAGGGGGCTCTATGGGAGAAGAACCCATAGATGAATAAGCTAAACATACCTTGATTCCATGCCCTAAATAAAGCTTGTTTCATTGGAGAAAATCGACCTAAGATGCTGCCCTCTTCTCTTCTCTTCTTCTTGTATTTCTTCTTCTTCACTTCTAGAGAGAGGATTTTGGGGTTCTTAGATGAATGAGTTAATGACTTAGTTTAGGGGAATATTAAGCTTATATAGGTGGTTAAATATCTAACTAACCTACCTACCTTAAACCATAATTAATTAACTAATCAATTCCCAAACTCCCAACTCAAAACGAAAAACAAAAAAATTGCCTTGACCTACGCCCACCCATCCATGGACCGTGTATGGGTCTACTTCCCGTGCTGGCAAGTCGTAGGTGGAGTCTGAGGATTCATTTTTCATGCCTTAATAGTCCTTGACCCACGACCCCCACCTACAGGGCATGGGTCCACCTACTGGCCGTAGGTGGCCAAACGTAGGTGCTGCCAATTTCACAGTTTTGGGGCTGTCTTAAGGTTCCTCCCCAAGGACCCCTTGGGTGGTCCTTGGGGGGTCGTACCTTGACGCCCTAACCGTTAAGCCCCTATTATAACTACGGGAATCATTTTTACAACCTTCAATCCTCATACTACACTCCAAAACTCTTACGAAAGGCTCTAGAACTAACTAGTTCAACTTACTAGTTTACGGGGTGTTACAATATCTCCCCCTTGGGATCATTCGTCCTTGAATGGCGATTCTAAACACTTCTTAAAGTCACAATTCTAAACTAGAAGCCCATCATGCATGCACTACATCTAAATGCACACAACCAAGCAATACAAACTTCAATTCAAAACTAAACTCATTCAATGCAATGCAAGGGAGTAGGAACTACTTCTACCAACCCAAAATGCATGAAATTCTATCTCTTACTCATTTTCAAGGAGGAACTAACGTATCCTAACTAAAACATGTTCAACACACACCCATGGAGCCTAAATGCAATTTACTTCTCAAAAAGCATTTATTGAAGGAGGAACCTTTCGACTCCAAAACTAAGGCATGCTCATTATCAACCCATGAAGTCTATATGAAAATCTACTCAATGCACTACAACATGAGGAATACAATGCATATAAGTCATTTCTAACAAGACCTAGGCATTTTCATGAATATGCATCACATAAGAATATCATGGAAACATACTATTCACACATGACTTCATATAAAATCAAACCAAGAGAAACTTAAAATCTCAAGATCTTAAATGCTAAAGGAGGAACACAAGGAAGAAGGATGAGGATATTGGGACTTCTCATTGGCCCTAGGCCTCCCTAGTAGCATCCCCAACTAAACCCTTAAAGATCACTCCTACAACTTCATGGAACAACTCCCTTGTTCTTCTATTTCTTAACTTGATGGTCTAGGACTTCTACCGGTACTTCTAATTTAGAGAGGTTCTCTTTAAGAAACTAGCACACAAGCAACCTCACTAACACCACTCAAGGTGAAGATTTCAAGCAAACCTAACTCATAAACATCAAGTACACTCAATGACCTTGCTATCTAAGCACTTTATCTCCCCCTTGGGAGCAAGCTATACAAACTCATTTTAAGCAACACTTATATCAATTCTAAGGTCGGAGTAAGCCATCACTAATCTTTCACATCCATCACACAAGGTGATTCCAAACCATGGTAAATTACACTTCTTAGAGGAGTTTATTCACTCAACCCTTCTAGGTATTATTTCAATACCCTATTCAACCAATCTAAAAACAAACCTCAAAACTCATCCTGTCTAAGTCAGGTTCTACCATCAACTAACATAACCACACTAAAAACCTTGCTAGATAGGCAAACTATCTCCCCCATAGGAATAAGGCTACACAAATTCTTCTAAGCATCTTTAATAACATAAGGGCAACAATGAAGCATTATTCATACTAAAGACAACATCAAAGTCTATCATAACAAGTCACCAAAGACAAGAAATTCGGAAATTTTACTAAAGCATAAAACACATACCGGAAGGGACATGAGGAGATCACTCTTGATCTTCTCTAAATTGGAGAGCTTAAGATCTATTCTTCTTTGGAGCCTTGCCACCCAACCTAAGTGGACCGGAGGAAGGGTAGGGTTTGGACCTATGACGACTATGCTCTTCATTTCTAGCAATCTTAGGGCAATACCTTATCTTGTGGCCCAACTCACCACTACCAAAACACACATTAGAGCCCGCTAAGAATTCACCCTCATTCCTTATATCACACTTACT
This sequence comes from Solanum bukasovii, assembly GCA_029582585.1. Taxonomy (NCBI): domain Eukaryota; kingdom Viridiplantae; phylum Streptophyta; class Magnoliopsida; order Solanales; family Solanaceae; genus Solanum; species Solanum bukasovii. The sequence goes on from JAJOOI010016217.1 coordinate 5,758, forward strand.
ACATCCCGGTAATAGAATCTTACTACCCTCTTCTTGAGACTTGGGGTTAGACACCCTCTTCTGGTTGAACTTAGGAGTACTTGAGGGACCTTGCTTGGGGAACTTTTGTCTAAAGTTAGGGCGACCATGTCCATCGGACTTATCATCCAAGGACTCATCATCATCCAATCTAGACCTCTTTTTCTCCTTAGGTTATTTCTTAAGTTTTGACTCTTCCATTCGTTGGGAAACACCATAAGACGTGAGATATCCATATCATCTATAAGCATTGCAACACGACATTCATTTTCTACCAATTTGGATACTCCAATCATGAAATGGTTCATTTCTACCCTTGAGTTCTCCACTAAGGTTGGAGCATACTTAGAGAGTTGAGTAAACTTTAGGGAATACTCTTGAACACTCATGCTACCTTGCCTAAGATTCATACTCTTGCATCTTAGCCTCCCTCAACTCTAGGGGAAAGAACTTATCAAGGACTGCCTCTTTAAACACCTCCCATTCTATGGGACCCGATTCTACATGTTTACTCCCTTTCCATTGACCATACCATATCTGAGCTACCCCTTTCAATTGGTAAGCGGCTAACTCCACTTTCTCTACCAAGGTCACCCTCATAATATCAAGAATCTTACACATATCATATACAAATTCCTTAGCGTCTTCCTCCACCTTGGATTCATGAAACTCCGGAGGTTTCATCTTAAGGAACTCCCTTACTCTCAAGGCTGCGAGATTCATATTAGGGTTCACATGGGGCCCAACATCCCTATTGGCTTGAGCCGTCACATATTTAGCCAACAATTGCATAGATGAGCTAAATTCTTTATGAGTCACACTCTCCTTTATAGGGTCAATTGAAGCTTGAGGAGGATCTTGGAGTGGAACTTGGAGAGGAACCTCTTGATCCACATTTCCTTCCTCATTTCTCCTTGCATTAGCCCTTGTATTAGCCATACCCTAAAAAAGCATAGGGCACAAATTAGGAGAAGGACCTACTAAATCCAAACTCTATGGCACGACTTCGAGAATGAAGAAGTGAGATTCCTAAGCATCCAATAGCCTCCTATTCATAAATGTGGCGCGCTTCACATTTATGAACAAGACTCTACTAGATGTGGTTTGACACAATCCTAGAACCATTTTAAACCTTGTGCTCTGATATCAAGTTTGTCACGACCCAAGGGTACCCCCTAGACGTAACATGGCGTACTTGACCCCGAAAGGGATCTCATACAAGCCCTTAGCATATCATGAACATAAGATACTAGAAATTACGGTAAAACTTAAAACTTTTACAATGGAAGTCATTTTCATAAAATCTAGCAGAAGTCTTTATATACTATGTCTCAAACCATCTATTACAACTTTTAAGAATAAACTCTTGGGACACAGCCCATACAATAGTCTCAACCTGAAAATAAAGACATAAAGGAAATGTGGGTGTTGTCCTCGAAGCTATAAGGACTCACCAAGATCTTCAACTCCTTGCAACTTCTAGAAACCTATCTCCAAGTAGCACTCAAGTCTCCAAACCCTACATTTGATTAGAGTGTAGGCAATATGCGTTTGTAAAAAATGTACCAAGTATGATAGCTAGCACAACACCATAAAAGCATCTCAAATGGTTAGTCAACATAAGACATAAACATAAGAGCTAATAACATAGTCATACCATAATCATCATAGTCATAGCATAATCATCATAGTCATAGCATAATCATCATAGTCATAGCATAATCACCATATAAGTATAATTGACTCTTATTCATATCTTACCATCATAGAACCATTCTTAAATAACCTCAAAAGCATACAAGCGCAAAGCATGAATGGTATCCCATAATACCACCCAAGCCAAATATCTCTTTTTAGTCATCTTAATCATAGCCAATATACATGGTCAACTCTTAAGCTCTTCTTACCATAACGGAACCATAGTCCTAAGTAACCTCAAAGCACACTTGTATAATGTATGGAATGCATCCCATACTACCCTTCACACTAAGCATAACCTTGAAGTCATCATAGTCATATTTACCCTACTTTGGTGTCTTTACTAGCTTACTCATATAGACAAGGGAACTATCACCTTTAGTCAATCATATCATGTCAAGGAAGGCAACTATAGAACAATCCTATCTAAGCATACATCATATAAAGGAAACACCTTATGAGTCACATTAAGGCAAGCTTGGGCCATGCATGAACAAGGTCCCATAATCCTACTCATGCTAAGCTAGACACTTTAGGTTCATCATTCATGTTCATTATCTCTTAACATCATAAAGACAAGGGTAATCACCTCTTAGTCATGCATGTATTGGAGAGTTATCTAGAACTACTATCCAAACTAATCATGCTCATGTTCATAGATGCAAGGGGGAGTCACCTCAAGGCATAAATGTTTAGTTCATCATGAAAGACAAGGGAAGTCACATCAAGCCACACATATCATGGAATAATAAAGACAAGGGTATTCACCTCTAGTCATACATATCAATGAATTATAGGTTTTTGCCTCCATGTTCATTATTAGAGGAATATAGGTATTCACCTCCATATTCATTTTGATGTGATATAGGTATTCTTCTCCATATCCATTTTAATGTGTAATGTTGGTATTTGCCTTCACATCACCACATAAGGATCATAGGTAATCGCCTCTATGACCAACATAAAGGCTAATGGATAATCACTTCTTGCCTTGGGAGTCACACATCTATGAAGGGTAATCACCTTACATTCCCCATAACTAACTAATTAGGAATAAAGGAACTCATCCCACATTCCTATCATGCAAAAGTCATTTAGGGGAATCACCACAAGCCTCATCACATCTTAGAGTCCTAGGACTTAGATTCATTTTAGGTGAGAAAAACTTTCAACCTAGAATCATTCTATGTGAGAGAATCTTCCATGTCATATCATATTCATACATAAAATCGTATCTAGAATTCTACAGTAGAAATTGGTATCCTCATGACTCACGTGAATCTATCACTTCACATATTCAAGCATTTATTAGGTAGATTAGGTAGGCAAAGATCTTCCACCATAACTCTATCCATTTAAGCTTCTATCCTCCTTTAGACTTTACTCTCAAAGCCTTAGCATATCTAGATCATCACATTGGTTTTACTCTCAAACCCTAGTGATCAACCTTCATGACTACAAACCTTATACTCGAAGCTTTACTTCTTATTATCACCATTCATACCTAAATTATTGTATTCTAATCATATTCTTCATCACTAGGTGATTCAAGTCATAATTGATCATAAAGGTTCAATTTCATTTTTACAAGTCAAGATCAATCATATTCAATAAAGTGTAGTTCAATTCATGATTATGTGATCCTATCTTTGATGAATTACTACACATGACATTGATTTAAGAAGATCACTCATGAACCTTCAATTTCACCTCTAATAGCATAAACCCACAAAATATCACATTCATCAAATAGACTAGGGTTTACCATAGAAATTACATGAATTCATCATAATATCACAATTCAATATTGATACAATAATAATTAGGTATTATCCACTAGATTGGAATATTGCCTAAGCCCTACCCACAATGCAAGCACAACCCTAGCTAGAATTATGTTTTTGACTTCACAATTGGGGAAAACTAAGGGGGATCTATGGGGGAAGAACCCATAGATGAATAATCTAAACATACCTTGATTCCAAGCCCTAAAAAATCTTGTTTCAATGGAGAAAATAGATCTAAGATGCTGCACTCTTCTTCTTCTTCTTCGGAGAGGATTTTTGGAGAGTATTTTGGGGTTCTTAGATGAATGAGTTAATATCTTAGTTTAGGGGAATATTAAGCTTATATAGGTGGTTAAATAACTAAATAACCTACCTACCTTAACCCCTAATTAATTAACTATTCAATTCCCAAACCCCCAACTTAAAACTAAAAACAAAAAAACTGCCTTGACCTACGCCCACACATCCACGAACCGTGGATGGGTCTACTTTACATGCTGGCAAGTCGTAGGTGGAGTATGAGGCTTAATTTTCCAGGCCTTAACAGTCCTTGACCCACGACCCCCACCTACGGGGCGTGGTTCCACCTACTGGCCATAGTGGCCAAACGTAGGTGCTGCCAATTTGGCAGTTTTGGGGCTGTCTTAAGGGTCCTCCCCAAGGACCACTCAAGGGATCCTTGGGGGGTCGTACCTTGACGCCCTAACCCCTAAAACCCTATTCTAAGTATGGGAATCATTTTTACAACCTTTAATCCTCATGCTACAGTCCAAAACTCTAACGAAAGGCACTAGAACTCACTAGTTCAACTTACTAGTTTTCGGGGTGTTACAGTATCAGAGCATTAGGTTTAAGAGTCCTAGGATGTCTGAAAACATGCACTAAGTAGAGTCCTTTTCATGGGTGTGAAGTGAACCACATCTAATGAGAGGGTGGCTACGAAGTGTTTTAGGAAAACTTAATTTTCTTGTTACTCTTATCGTGCGTGAGGTATTCCTTCGTTATGTGTTTTAGATCATGCCTTCTCATATATCTTATGGAAGGAATGCGAATGCACATAATGCTAACACAACTCCTCTAGTCCCAGATCAGGAAGAATCGAATGCCGAGTTTTGGAATGCTATCCAACTTTTGGCTCAGAGTATGAATAACCAGAACAACCAGCAGGTTCCAGTTCTTACAAATGCTAGTGGTGGATCAGTGGCAGCCAGGGTTCGTGACTTCGTTAGAATGAATCCGCCTAAATTCTTAGGATTGCAGATTGGTGAGGATCCTCAAAATTTCATACATGAGGTCAAGAAGATCTTTGGAGTAATGCAAGTGATAGGTAATGATATGGCAGAGTTGGCATCCTATGAGATTAAAGATGTATCTCATATCTGGTATATTCAATGGAAAAAGAACATGGGTATAGATGCAGCTCCTATCACTTGGGAATGCTCTAGTGAGACCTTTCTAGACAGGTTCTTCTCAAGAGAGTTGAGGGAGGCAAAAGCTCAGGAGTTCATGAATTTGAGGCAAGGAAACATGACAGTCCAAGAGTATGGACTCAAGTTCACCCAACTCTCCAGGTATGCTCTTCACATGGTTGCTGATTCCAGGGCTCAAATGAACATGTTTCTATATGGGGTATCCAACTTAGAGAAAACAAAGTGTAGGAATGCTAAGTTGCTGGAAAATATGAACATCTCTAGGCTCATGACTCATGCTCAGTAGGTTGAATGAGATAAACTTAGGGAAATGGCTATGGATAATAAGAAGGCTAGAATAGGTAACTATGCATATCCTCAACAGAAATTGGGTGGTGGAAATCGCTCGCAGTTTCAGCAAAAGTCTTCAGCTCCAGTACCTTCATCAGCTAGTGTTCCATCCTCCAAGTTTCGACATGATCAGAAAGGTAGGGCATCAGGATCTAAGTCTCAGGGGAGTGTTTCAGGCACCAGAACCTACCCAACTTGTCCAAAGTGTGGTAAGAACCATCCGGGAGAGTGTTTTGCAGGAAAGGATGGATGCTTTGGGTGTGGTCAGTCTGGTCACAGGTTGAGTGATTGTCCTTTTGCTAAACAGGGTCAAGGGGGCAATAATGGTAGAGCTCAGTCCACAATTTCAGCAGCACGAGCAGGTCACCTGACTTAGCAGAGTAACTCATCAGGTATAGGTGGCGGACAACGCCAAACAGGTTGTATGCTCTTCAGGCTCACCAGGATCAGGAAGAATTTTTAACTTAGATGTTTATACTTTGTTAGATCCAGGGGCTACTCTTTCCTTTGTAACTCCCTATCTCGCAGTCAACTTCGGTGTCAGTGCATAAACTCTCTTAGAATCCTTCTCAGTCTCTACTCCAGTCGGTGACCCAGTTATAGTTAGACGGGTATACAAAAATTGCCCGGTCACAGTGTCCAAGAAAGTCACCTCAACACATCTTGTAGAGTTAGAAATGGTAGATGCTGATATCATTCTAGGCATGGATTGGTTACATTCCTATTATGCCTCAGTCGATTGTAGTACTAGGATTGTTCGTTTTCAGTTTCCAAATGAACCAATCTTAGAATGAAAGGGTAGTAGCTTAGCGCCTATGGGTCGATTCATTTCTTAATTTAAGGCCAGAAAGATGATCTCCAAGGGTTATCTCTATCATCTAGTTCAGGTTAAGGATACAAGCTCCAAAACCCCAACTCTTGAATCAGTCCCAGTAGTTAATGAGTTCCTAAAAGTGTTTCCAGAAGATCTTCCCAAAGTTCCTCCCGAAAGGGAAATCGACTTTTGAATTGATCTCCTTCCAGATACCCAGCCTATTTCTATTTCTCCTTACAGAATGTCTCCAGCTTAGCTTAAGGAATTGAAAGAGCAGGTGAAATACCTTCTAGGTAAGGGCTTCATCAGACCTAGTATTTCCTCATGGGGTGCACCAATGTTATTTGTGAAAAAGAAAGTGGGTCTCTCAGAATATGCATTGACTATAGGCAGTGAACAAGGTCACAATAAAGAATAAGTATCCTATCCCTAGGATTGATGACTTGTTTGACCAACTTTAGGGTGCTAGTCATTTCTCAAAGATAGACCTCAGATCCGTTTATCATCAGCTTAGAGTCAGGGATAGTGACATCCCAAAAAAAGCCTTCAGAACTTGGTATGGTCATTATGAAGTTGTAGTTATGTCATTTGGACTAACCAATGCTCCTGCAACTTTCATGGACTTGATGAACATAGTGTTCAAGCAGTATTTGGACTTGTTTGTTATCATCTTTACTGATGATATCCTCATTTACTCTAGGAATAAGGAAGAACATGCGAATCATTTGAGGGTTTTCCTGCAAACTCTCAAAGATCGCCAGTTTTTCGCTAAGTTTAGCAAATGTGAGTTTTGGTTGAAATCTATTGCTTTTCTTGGGAATATGTTTCTAACGAAGGGATCCAAGTGGATTCTCAAAAAATAGAAGCAGTGAAACAATGGCACAAACTTACCTCTCCTACATATATCAGAAGCTTCTTGGGTTTGGTTGTCTATTACAGAAGGTTTGTGGAAGGATTTTCATCCATATCCTCTCCATTGATTAAGTTGACTCATAAGAAGGTTAAGTTTCAGTGGTCAGATCATTGTGAGAAAAGCTTGGCAGAACTGAAAACTAGGTTGACTACAGCTCCCGTTTTGACTCTACCAGAGGGTTTAGACGGTTATGTTATCTATTGTGATGCATCCAGATTTAGCCTAGGTTGTGCGTTGATGCAGCGAGGTAAGGTTAAAGCTTATGCTTCTATACAACTTAAGGTGCCTGAGAAGAACTATCCAACTCATGACCTAGAGCTTGCAACAGTGGTGTTTGCACTTAAGATTTGGAGACATTACTTGTATGGTGTTCACGTAGATGTGTTCACATACCATAAGAGCATTCAGTATGCGTTCACCCAAAAAGAGTTGAATCTTCGCAGATGAGATGGCTTAAGGTCCTCAAAGATTATGATATGAGTATGTATTACCAACCTGGTAAGGCCTATGTAGTGGCAGATGCTCTTAGTAGACTATCTATGGGTAGTATAGCACATATTGAGGAAGAAAGCAAGGAACTAGCAAAAGATGTTCACATACTTGCTCACTTAGGAGTTTGTCTTATGAGCATATCAGATGGTGGTGTAACAGTTCAGAATGGGTCAGAATCTTCATTGATAGTGCAGGTTAAGGAAAAGCATGACAGTGATCCGATATTGCTTCAACTAAAGGTGCAGTCCATAAGCAGAGAGTTGAGGTTTTCTCCCAAGGGGGAGATGGTGTGCTTCTCTATCAAGGTCGATTATGTGTTCCTAAGGTGGGTGAGTTTAGACGATAGATTCTTGCAGATGCCCATAATTCCAGATATTCTATTCATCCAGATGCCACTAAGATGTACTGTGATATGTGGGAAGTCTTTTGGTAGAATGGTATGAAAAAAGATATAACGGATTTTGTGGCTAAGTGCCCTAATTGCCAGCAAGTGAAGGCAGAACATTATAAACCAGGAGGTATGACTCAAGAGATCAACATTCTTACTTGGAAGTGGGAAGTGATCAACATGGATTTCATTACAGGTTTACCTCGTACTCGCAGACAACATGACTCCATTTGGGTGATAGTTGATAGAGTTACTAAGTCTGCACGCCTTTTGGCGGTTAAGACTACAAATTCGGTGGAGGACTACGCCAAGCTTTACATTAATTAGATAGTTAGGTTGCATGGGGTTCCTTTGTCTATCATTTCAGATAGAGGTCTTTAGTTTAGCTCTCATTTCTGGAAGTCATTTCAGAATGGTCTTGGTACTCAGGTTAACCTTAGCACAACATTTCATCCATAGTCAGATGGTCAGGAAGAGCATACCCTTCAGACCTTAGAGGACATGTTGAGAGCTTGCGTGATCAATTTCAAGGGTGGTTGGGATGATCACCTTCCTCTTATAGAGTTCACCTACAATAATAGCTACCATATCAACATTCAGATGGCCCCTTATGAGGCATTCTATGGGCGTAGATGTAGATCTCCTATTGGTTGGTTTGAAGCAGGTAAAGCAACCTTGATAGGGCTAGATTTAGTTCATGATGCTATGGAGAAAGTGCAACTCATTAGAGATAGACTTAAGACATCCCAGATTCGCCAGAAGTCCTATGCAGATGTAAGGAGAAGGGAATTAGAGTTCCAAGTTGATGATTTAGTTTTCTTGAAAGTGTCACCTATGAATGGGATGATGAGATTTGGCAAGAAATGGAAGCTCAGTCCTAGATATGTAGGCCCTTACAATATCTTGGAAAGAGTTGGTAAAGTGGCTTATGAGTTAGAGTTGCCAGCATAACTAGGAGCAATGCATCCGATTTTTCACATTTAGTTGTTGAAGAAGTGTGTGGGTGATCCAACATCTATAGTACCTTTAGAAAGTGTGGCTGTGAAGGATAGTCTCACTTATGAGGAGGTACCAGTTGAAATCCTTGATCGTTAGGTTCGAAGGTTGAGAAACAAAGAAGTCGCTTCAGTTAAGGTTTTGTGGAGGAGTCAGTCCGTAGAGGGAGCTACTTGGGAAGCAGAAGCAGCCATGAAGGCCAAGTATCCTCATCTCTTTCCTTCCGATTCCATTCTAGCTTGAGGTAATAGTTCCTCTGCAATTTTTCAGTCATTCATGCACATATTCAGTCTTAGTATCATGTTCCTTCAGTTTGTACTTGCATTTTCAGCATATTTGCATGGCCTTGGAACTTAGTTCAGTCAGAAATTAGTTTCTAGAAATTAGTAGCAGGGCTTGCAGCTCTTTCCCTCCCTATCCAACTAGTTTAGACTTCATTTGAGGACGAATGTTCCCAAGGGGAAGATAATTTAACACCCCGTATCCAAAAATAGACTGAACCAACAGATTTGAAGAAGTTGCAGGTGCAACCCACGGTTGCCACCCACGGACCATAGGCTAACCCACGGTCCGTCTTGGTGGTCCGTGGATGGCTACCTGCAGCCCTCCCTAGAATCAGCCTAAAAATTTCTCTAAGGCATGACCTACAGCTGGACCCACGGACCTTAGGTTAGACCACATACCGTGGTCCAGGTCTGTGGAATCGAGGCCCCAGAACCTATCCTCTGAAGTTGATCGATGGACTGATAGGATGGATCGTGGATCAGTCCATGGACTGTCGATCGGTCTGTAGGTCCAGACCCTCAAGACCCCAGAACCCATCCTCTGAAGTCGATCGACGGAATGACATGGCGGATCATGGATCAGTCCACAGTCCGTCGATCAGTCCTTAGGTTGAGGCCCTTAGGATCCCCCAAAACCCATCCTCTGAAGTCGATCGATGAACTAACAGGACGGATCATGGATCAGTCCACGAATCGTCGATCAATCCCGTCGGCGGCTTTACAAGATTTTAAGTCAGCGGTTGTTTGGTCTTTTCCTTATGCGTTGGACACCTAAACTACGTCATTTAACCCCTAAGCTACATGGTTTTGGTCAGTGTTAGACTAGTAAACAAATTAGAACATATCCTAATCAATTTTTCACCAAAAAATCATCAAACTTAGAGCAAAACAGAGGAGAAACTCGACCAAGCCATAGTTCAAGAACATAACGAGTTTTCATCAGTTCAAACCCCAAAATCGAAATATTTCTCAATGAATTTCGTCACTAGGTATGTGGGATTTCACTAGTGGGTTCCTTTCACCCATTACGTCCCTAGATTTCAGTCAGAATCTTGATTCCCTTAATATTATCTAGACCTAGGGTTTCTTGAATGTTAGAAGTTTTTGGGTTTTAGCTGTTAGAATGATCCAAATCAGATTGTCATGATTTTTGTATCCTTTTGTGTAGATTCTTTCATAAATTTAGTTTCCTAGCTATGTAGTTCTTTTAGTTCATTAATGACACATGTTAGGTCACTTATTTCAGATATACATGCCTCATATTTGAATGATTCATTATTTGTACATTAATGTTGCATTTTCAGTTAGCATGTCAGTATTTTGAGCTATCTAGTATTACAGAAATTCAATCATAAATTATTAATTACATAATCATTTGGGAGTAGCTTAATACCGAGTGGACTACGGTCAGTCAACCTCAAGTCCCAGAACTACGTGCCCGACACATCTCTCGAAATGGTACATCCTCTTTAATTTCTTATTCTTCCTCAATCCACAAAACATATATCACAACCATGTCTCAGAACCAATGCAAATGACATATTCATATAAATAAAGAGGAGATGACCATTTTCACAATAATGCACAAATTCAGAACAACACAATCGTGATACAACATCAGCAATAAGTCAATAAGCCTTTTAAACCATTCTCAATAAATCACACAATAATTAATCACATTGCCTTTTATTACCCCTTTTTTCATCATTAGAATTATTCAATATGGACAAGTCAACCCATCACCAAGTCCCATTACTCCCCAACACATACCATAAGGTAATACACGATTCCATACACTTAACAAGGGCTTAGAAATCCACTTGCCTCAATCAATCGAGCAATTACTCCGGGATTTGAGTCTTTCCCTTTTGTTGAGCTTCCAAATCAATTTAGTCTATTCAAGTACATAATCACAATAAGATTTCAAAACTAACAACACCCGTATTACTATAGGTTTAGCCTAAAACCAAAAACTCACCAAAACCTATAATCAAGCTCCTAATCTTGATGCCGATTAATTTGTGAACTCTTATATTTTCCAAATTTTAAACCTAGGGTTAGTCTCAATTTATAAAAATAAAACCTCAAAATCCTAAATTAAATGTGAGAACAAAACTGCCCAGATTTCCAACTTTTAGAAATCCCTAATCACCTAATCAAGAATCTCCATACATTGTTTCATCATTACACTATCATTATCCCCCAAATTCCTTGGCCATCATTACTCTATATTATTCACCAAATTTTAAAAAGAAATTTTAACATAATTTAAGTAACAACTCCAATTTGTTTCCTTTCTATTATGGGTATAATCCATTATACCAAATTGAATAAGCAATTGAAATTAACAATAAAAGCCACTACAGGTGAGTTGCAAACAAACAAGAGAAAACTTTGAAAATCGTGACTTTCCGTTGATTCAAACGTCTCCAACATTCCTCTAGCCCACTTAATATAAGCATACCAATAATATACCTTCTATCCATATCCACTATAGAGAAGGCATAGTTATCTGATGCTATAGGTCGAGAGTTGGGTTGATACCGTAGCAGGGAAGTCATCCACGAGAGGTGATTGATTTTCCTTCTCAAACAAGAATATGGTCAAAATTGGTATAGGGTTAAAAAATAGATTATGGACTTGACCCATTAACCACCAACTAATAAAATTAATTATTTAATAAATACCCGTCAACTAAATAACCGTAGTTAAATAAATAGTTCAAAATTCCTAACAAACTTCACAAACAGATCAAAAGTGACTCAGGCAACTAACGGTAGGGGTAAAACATTATTCTTTATGATAATTTCCAAAATGATTTTCCGGGTTATTACATTAAATAGGTGAACAATTAGACTTTTAAGAAAGTCTTAAAATATTGTCTTGCAAGAGACTTAACGTGAATCATGAGTTAACCAAAATATCTTGAGAAAATATTGGAAACATCTAATTCCGTCTGTCTATAAAGCCTCTAACAATGTAAGATAGATGTCAGGACAAGACCCGCGACACCTCCAAAAGCTACTAACTTAAAGGAAATGGAATCCCCTGAAAGCAAGGAGGCCTCACCAAAATTTGTTTACGAGTGAAAAGTGTCTCAACGAAGCGCCTGCTGATGATCATGAGTACGTGTATTTGCATCATGAAATGATGCATGTCGAATGAAATTTGTATGTTGAATGTACTGGTAAGTGATAAGGTTAGAGTAAACAACTTACTGGCTTGAATAACTGAAAACAACATAACTGGATCAATACGTGAATAAGAAATGAAATCGTTTAAGCTTTACAACATAATATATAATGTAAACAACATGAACATAATATAATTTACTTGTGGGGAGTTTCTCTAACCGACAACCATTATCGTGAGCCTAGCAATGATACACCATTTTTCCCACGTTCTCAACTTGTGAAACTTACAATCAAGAATATGAATGGGCACCTCCTCTTACGATAGGCTATCTTTGATACCAATATTTTGAGTAGGTACAATGCGTGAAGGATCAACCAAACATTTCTTTAGCATAGATACATAGAACAACGGATGAACTGCTGCTAATTCTGAAGGTAGATCCAACTCATAGGCTACATTTCCAATCCTCTTCGATATTTTGTAAGGACCAATATACTAGAGACTAAGTTTTCCCTTCTTACAAAATCTCATAACATCATTCATGGGTGAAACCTTCAAGTAGACCCAATCATCAACTTCAAATTCTAAGTCTCTTCTCCTAACATCTGTATAGGATTTCTGACAACTCTGTGCTACTTTTTGCCTTTCCTGAATGATCTTCACCTTCTCCATAGCTTGATGAACCATTCCTGGCCCTATCAACCCAGCTTCACCAACCTCAAACCATCTAATAGGAGATCTATATCTTCACCCATAAAGAGCCTCATAGGGAGCCATCTGGATACCAGAGTAATAGCTATTGTTGTAAGCAAACTCTATGAGAGGTAAGTGATCAATCCAATTACCTTTGATATTGATCACACAAGCCCTCAAAATATCTTCTAAAGTCTTAATTGTTCTCTCTTTCTGACCATCAGTCTGAGGATGGAAAGTAAGGTACTCAAATTTACCTTCGAACCTAAACATTTCTAGAAAGACTTCCAAAATTGTGCGGTGAATTGTACACCTCTATCTGAAATATTAAGCATAGGAGATCCATTAACTCTAACCATCTCTTGAATAAATAATATGGAATAATCTTTTGCTGAATAAGTAGTCTTTACTGTAAAGAAATGTGTCGATTTAGTCATTCGATCTACAATCACCCAAATTGAATCATGCTGCCTGCGAGATTGCGGCAAACCAGTAATGAAATCCATATTGATCATCTCCTACTTCCATTCCGGAAGATCGATGTTCTGAGCCATACCACCAGGCTTTTGATGTTCTACCTTGACTTGTTGGAAATTTCGGCACTTAGCAATGAACTCTGCAATACACCTCTTCATACTACTCCACTAATAGACTTCTCTTAAGTCACATTACATCTTTAGGGAACCGGGTTTGATCGAATATCTGGAGCTATGAGCTTCTTCCATGATCCTCACTTGGAGTTCATCCACCTTTGGTACGCACAATCTTCCTTGATACCTCAAAACACCATCTCCCAGTTGTTCAAAAGCCATTACTTTCTTCTTATGAACGTTCACTTTCAATTCAAGTAACACATGCTTATGAACATTCACTTTCAATTCAAGCAACACATGTGTTTGGCCAATTCATCACCACCACTCCACCTTCATCAAAATCTAACAACCAGACTCCTAATCGTGAAAGTCTGTGAACATCTTTGGTCAAATATTTCTTCCCCCTCTCAACATGGGATGTAATCCCCGTAGATAACCTACTCAATACATGAGCAACAACATTAGACTTACTTAGGTGATAAAGGATACTCATGTCAGAATCCTTGAGTAACTCTAACCACCCCCTCTGTTTGAGATTAAGCTTTTTTTGACTGAAAACATACTAAAGACTCTTGTAATCAGTGAACACATATGCATGAACACCACATAGGTAGTAACACCATATTTTCAAAGCAAATACTACCGCTGCTAACTCAAGATCATGAGTTGGGTAATTCTTCTTATGATCTTTGAGTTGTGTGGGAGGATAGTCTATAAACTTACCATTCTGCATCAATAAAAAACCAAGTTCAACTCTGGACACATCACAATACATAACAAAGCCTTTTGTACCCTCCGATAGGGTCAACACTTTGGTAGTATTTAACGAGGTTTTCAATTTCTGAAAGTTTTTCTCACAAGCTTCAGACCATTGAAACTTAGCCGTTTTCTGAGTCAACATTGTCAGCGGGGAAGAAATAGATAAAATCCCCTCTACAAACCTTCTATAGTAACCAGCCAATCTCAAGAAACTCTTTATATCAGTTGGAGATGTCTGGGTCATTTTTGCAGTGCTTAAATCTTCTAAGTATCAACTCGAATCCCTTCACCAGATACAATGTGGCCTAAGAACGCCACAGACTCAAGCCAAAACTCACACATAGAAAATTTGGCATACAATTCTCTATCCTTGAGAGTTTGGAGAATTAATATGAGATGTCTAGCATGATCCTTCTCATTCCTTGAATAAATCAATGTCATCAATGAATACAATCACAAACATGTTAACATACGACTTAAATACTCTGTTCATAAGATCCATGAACGCTGCAGGAGCATTAGTCAAACCAAAAGATATAACAATAAACTCATAATGACCATAAAGGGTCCTGAATGTCATCTTCGGGATGTCGTTAGTTTTAAATTGTGTTTATTGGCCTTAGATAATGAATTTACGAGTATTAGCCTATTAAAATTGTTGGTTTACGTTGAAATTGAAGTGGGTCTAGTGGGGTGAAGTCTGAGTAACCCCAAATTGTGCTAATTGTCGAATTTTGCCTAATGATAGAGCGGTTGACGTTATTCTTAAGGAAAAAAGACATCGATTGGCCAATTTTGGCCAAATCGGGGGAAGTCTAAGTACCCCGTGGGCTTGGATCTTATGGTTCTTAGTTGAATAGAGTAGAACAATAGTTTAATTTTGATTTTATGGGTTGCAGGCTAGATTTGGTGGTTCGCTTAAAGTCCCCTAGATCGCCTTTTATTTCTCTCTTTTAATGGTTTGAGTTGTGTAACTTCTGGTGATATGCCTATGCTCATCGAGTTCACTCGATGACTAGCCGAAAGTACTTCCTGATCTCCCTTGTGCACCCTAAATTCTTAAAATTGTTATGTAACTTTTGGTGAACTACTTCTAGTTCACCGAATAGAATTGGCGATCTGCCGAATGGCCCTGGACATTGCCGATTGGTCTCGCATTTTTGCAGATTTCATTCTGGAACCTTCAGCGAGCCCGACTTAGCTCGCCAAAGGTGTTCGGCGAGTCTTCCTACAACTTTTACTTTGAAATTTTTCTTAACTACATCTAACGTTTTCCACATTATTTTGTAGGTATGGGTAGACCCAAAGTCGTTGGTAGAAATCAACCAACCCGGAAGAGGGCTTGAGGGATAGTCATAGATGAGGAAGTTGTTATTTCCCGGTCCTCGGCTACAAAATTTCCTCCAAAAGGAGGAAAAGGAAAGGGCAAGGACCCAGTTTAGCAGAGAAGAGCTCCGACAGTGAGAGGATTTATGCCACGTACCTCACTCCCTTTGACAACGAGGGTGGTTCCAAGGATAGTTATCTGGCCTCTATGTCCAAGCCAGAAGATGATCAACAATTAGAGGCTAGGAGAGCGGAGCTTCACTCTAAGGCTATGCATGATCCGTCTAGGATCCCGGTGCCTCCGATGCCTACTCGTCCTCCTCCAGCTGCAGCCCCAGCTCAGAAAGTGGTACAGGCTCCACCAGTTTAGGGTCCTCCTCCCCAATCGCTCAATAGACTAAAGGCTGAGGGTTTAAGGACCATCTTGGAAGAAAATCGGTTGTCTATCGACGGTGTGGTGGACAAGTATCTCGAGGTGTGGAATACTTTGAAGTTCCATATGTTTGAAGTGTTTACTAAACCCCGAGGCCCTTACATCCCTACTTGGGTACATGAGTTCTATGCGGCATACAGAGATTTGGTGCCGAAGGGGAAGAAAAAGGCAAGTACCTTTAAGTCGATCGACTTCATGGTTGTTTGAGGAAAGAAGGTCAAATGGATGCACGGAGATAAATGCCGTACTTGGGTGTTCATGGGATTTCATGATTACCCCGACCTGGTCAAGAAGAAGACCTTAGAGGATCTTAAGGGTTGGTTGGCACCCCTACTTTCTGATGCTACTCCGAAGTGGATTGATGCAGGTGCACAAATCGAAAAGAAGGACCTGAATATTGCCGCTCGGTACTGGTTGGGTTTATCAACAAAACTTTTATGCCTTCGTAGAATGAGTCGATCCTCTGACACCTGAAGGCTGCTTTTCTTGGGTCTATTATATCTTGGCAAAGGCAGAACTTGGGGCTGCTCATTGAGCAAGAAATAGCTATGAGAGCCAAGCAGAGTCATACCTCACTGCCTTTCCCTGTCTTGATCACCGACTTATACCGGTGGGCTCGTGTTTTGAGTGATGAGATAACAGATGTGGATGTGATCGCCACCTCTTCTGGCCGAGTAATTGAGAGATGAGGCTGATAGGAGGAGGGCTGTACCAGTGGATACATTCCCATTAGTTGACGTTGATATGTTGCTGACCGAGGTAATCATGGCCCCTCGTGTTACTGAGCCTATAGGTTTCCCTGGCCCTTCTGCTACATATATTCCACTTCCTCTGTTGCACCCACTCCTACTACTTCTGCTACTACTGCATCCCGACCCTCTATCACCCATGCCATACTTTATAAAATGGGCCATCTGTCCTAATCTGTTCATGTGCTTGCCTCTCGGGTAGAGGTCGCAGTGTCTAGGCTGATAGAATGAGCTATTGTTGGTGCCCTAGTTCCTATTAGGGCTAAGATGAGGGAACATTGGGACTTGATCGGTGGCCACATGATGGTTCTAGAAGCCCTCACAATGCGGGTTAAGACTTGTGAGCAGAGCCAGGGTGCTACCTATGCTGTGATGGCCTTGAAGGTCGATATTGTTGGGTTTCTCAAAGATGTGGATGAGATAAAGTCCACAGACTTATCGATGCTATTTGGTACAGTAGAGATCCCCGTGGTCTCAAGCATTGATATTCTAGCCTATTCTGAGGTTCCTCCAGCTCCTATGACCGAAGATGTGGCTAGGGCTGATGATGTAGAAACAGAGTCTAAGGTAGAGACAAATGAGGAGCAGCTGGGCATTAGAGATGAGTTCGTGTATGAAGATTTGGCAGACCTGGAGGGTTCCATAAGTGAGACACCTGTGCAGGCCTCTTTGAGGGACACTTGTATGGTGGGCTCCAATGGAGCCAAGGATGGTAATGAGCCGGGAACGGATGCCCAAACAAAGGGAGTGACCGATATGCAGACTTCACCCCAGGCCTAGCCTGGCAGGATAACTCTTTCGCCTCCCTTTCTATTATTTTTTAGACTTTATTATTGTTTGTTTGCATCTGAGGACAACTGCTATTTTTGTTGGTGGGGTGAGGTATTTCTATATCCACTTCTTTTGGGTTGTTTTTGGTTTTGTGAATGTTGGATATGATTTTATGTTCATATATATTTATATATATATATATATTCATTTTTTATCCATATTGGTTCATTGCTTTTAATGTGCAAATGGTTTTGAACAAATTTTAAAAATTGCCACCTCTTGATGTGTGTGAAAGTGGCCATTGTCTTGCAATTTTGAGTGTCGGTTGTGATCAATACCGATGACGTGAATAGTTCTCTTATGTGAAGGACATGTATGTGCAAATCCGATGAGGTGAATTGAGTTGCATAAGTCATATGTGAACTCATAGCATCTCATTGTGACTATGCAATTTGTTGAGTGGGACTTTTGTGATGATCGTTGCACGCTTGCAAAAATGGTAAAGTTTTGTTTGAGGATTGTGTTGAATGCCGTGTTTGGTGAGGTTGACTTGAAATGCATGCTTGGTTATACCTATAACTTTCCCCGTTGGTCGAATTGGCTAGTGTGAGCGAACGATAGAAATGATCTTTGGCAATTTGTGAAGAGTGAGCTAATTTTTCCATTATACCTCTTTGTGGCCTGCTTGTGAGAGTGTGAACCTAGCTTGACACCACTTGAGCCTAACCCTTTTCTTTAGAAGAAACTTGAACACATGTGACCCCTTTTCTTTCCCACCTATAATCTTCATGGAGCATTGATTGTTTTGAATAGACAACTTAGGACAAAAGCCTAAATTGGGGGTGTGGTGAAAAAAGAGGCAAATCAAGAAGTTTGAGAAATACCCTCCCCCTTTTTTTTTGAAAGATTGTGTTGAGAAAAATGGAACCCCTTCATATAAAAAGAGAGAGAAAAAGAGAAATGAAAAGAAGAAAAAGATCGAAAAAGAAAAGAATTGTTGAAATAAAGTGTGAG
>JAJOOI010016218.1:0-21365 GCA_029582585.1 Solanum bukasovii
TTGACATGATATCATATATGTGAATGTGATGTAAAGGATTTGAATGAGAATCTAATGAAGTAAAGGTAATCATGTTGTGAATATAAATGTGTTCATGTAATCACAATACAAGTATTATTGTATTGTGATTAAAAGTATGTTCTCTCTTAACACTTATGAATGAAGATGATGGAATGTGAAGTGCCTTATATTGTTGAATGTCATCTCTTGACTTGGTAGACTTAGGTGCTCTTCTTGATAAATGAAAAGCTATGTTGAATATAAATCGATAGGCTATGGCATTCCTTTCATATGTAAGTGACGAAATCTGTTTCTGAGTTGGGTAGTTTTTGGTATTTTATGCATATCTTGTTCTCTAGAACTTCGTTTACAATGAATAAATATGATTTGGAAAGCTAACTCGTATACCTACAACTCTTATGTTTATGTAAAACCCTGATTTAACTATTATGGACACGAAATATGGGACGCAACATAGGGAAAGTTCTGGCCAGATTTCGAAAATTGAAATCCTGTATGATCAGCTGTAGTGTTTTGAATATATCTTTTTGTACAAAATATATTTTGCGGTGATTCTTGTTTATTTGCAACCTTTAGAGATGTACCTACATCTTGCATGAAGGTTATAAAGTCTAGTTTTGCCGTTTTCCTTTTCAAATCTAACTTGCGACTTGAGGTACCAGGCTGGACAGATTCACTGTTTTGGGAGCATAGTTGTATTTGTACATGCTAGGCTTAGTTGTGTTGATGATCCTATTTTACGTCAACATTACTGAGCTAATAGAAGTTATAGAAGTTATTTAATTGTATTTTTAAGGTGGTGTATACTCGTGAATAAGTTGATGACCTTGAAACGGTTGTTGGTTTACGGTCTAAACTCGCAAAGTTGCGTTGGACTGTTTCTTTACTAAAGCACTGAGATTTGTGTATAAACTTGTACTTTCACTCTCTTATCTGCTGGAATGTTTGAAAGTTGATCTTGGTACCTTGGTTACCTCTTGTCACTTTGCATTGTCGTGTAGGTATCCTTTAAGGCGTTAAAGACGCTTGTGTAACTCGGTCACTTGTACAGACTGTTTGATCACCTAGCACTCTTGTTGGGACCTTGTCCTTCTTGTGGCTGTGACTTTGTCACTCTTGGCATGCCTCTTGATTCGGATCATTTGCCATCTTGACTCTGAATTTTTAGTCCATCTTATGAATGGAAGTTGTCCATTTTAAGTACGAATTAGAAAGCCATTTTTAATATGGTTCTTGGTTCTCTTGATTATTGGGCTTTGACCCTTCTTGATACAGGGCGTCGACCCTTCTTGATACTTGCTTGTGCTTGGTGTGACGACATGATGTATTTATTGGGCCAGCCTTGTTATTGAATCTCGTGGAAATTGGTGCTATGAGCATTCTTGACACTTGTATCTTTAAAGGTAGAACTTGATGCCCTTAATGTGAACTCTAGTTACTTGATAGGCTCTACACCGTGTAGGTAGTAGTATGGGATGCTATCTACACATGGCACAAGTAGCCTTTGAAGGTGCTAAAGTGAGTTCTCTAAGTCTATATGACTAAAGTGTGAAGTCCCTTAAATGCATGAATGTGACCTAAATGACTTTAAAGAAGAATGTTGACTTATTGTCTAAATGATTTGTTGAATGAATAACTTATGTTAATGAAGTGAGTTACTTAGTATGTTACCTGGAAGCATGATGGTTCTTGTCTATAGTAGCCTTGAGGAACACTTAGGTGTGTATGAAGAGGTTGTATGGGCGGCCATTTCATGTCTCACTCAAGTGTGTCTTAGGGTAACTTTAGATAAGGGTCCTTGGATGATGAAATGAGTTACTTGGTGAAAGTGTTGAGTATGTCTATAATGTGGTTAATGTATTATATGTTGGTTATGTTCTATAATATGCCTAATATGTCAATGTTCATGAAGTTTTACTAAAATTTCATAAGGCATGACTTTCAGCCAAAAGTCCCTTTTAGCATGTTTTTGCATGGTTTCCATACTAAGTACTTAATTGTGCTAACCCCTTTCTTTCCATTTTGACTATAGTGTAGGGATTTTTGGAGATGTTGATATTCCATGGTTGATGGATAGGTTTCTAAGGTGTTTTGAAGATGAAGACTTGGTGAGTCCTCATAGATTCGAGGACAATAACCAACATGTTCCTTTATGTCTTGTAGTTTTGTTATAGTTTTGAGCGGGCTTAGTCCCAATATTGTATTCAAGTATTAGATGGTTTTGAGACATATTGTATAAAGTCTAGAAAGTCTTCCGCTTGCTATTTAATGAAAGTATCTTCATGTGTGAAGAAAGTTTTAAATTCTCCTTTATTATTTTTTTTGTATCGTATGCAATGAATGATCCATGAGGCTTGTATTTGACCTCTTCGAGGTCGAATACGCCGGTTACGACTAGGGAGTGCTCTCGGATCATGACAGAGAGCAAGAGGATTCACCAGATGTTGTCACTGGTAGGATCTAAGTCTTCAATTTTGATGTTCTTCCTGAGCAACTTCTTGAGCCCTTCAGTGTTTCTACACATGTTGGTGAGTCTATTATAGTAGAGAGAGTCTATCGTGATTATTCCATTTCTGTCAATCACAAGAGTACCATGACTGACTTAGTTGAGTTAGATATGGTGGATTTTGATGTCATTCTAGGTATGGATTGGCTTCATGCCTATTATGCATCAATAGATTGTAGAACTCGAGTAGTTAAGTTCTAGTTTCCAGTGAACTAGTTATAGAGATGAAAAGCAGTTCAGCAGTGCCTAAGGGTCGTTGTATTTCATACCTTTAGGCGAGAAAGTTAGTTTCCAAGGGATGTGTCTATCACTTAGTCCAAGTTAATGACTCTAGTGTTGAGATACCTCCTATTCAGTCAGTTTCAGTAGTAAAAGAGTTTCCAGATGATCTTCCCGGAGTCCCTCCTGAAAGAGAAATAGACTTCGGTATAGAACTTCTTCCAGATACTCGTCCTATATGTATTTCGCCATATAGGATGGCACCAACAGAGCTAAAAGGTTTAAAAGAGCAGTTGAAAGATCTCCTAGAGAAAGGTTTCATTCGACCAAGTATCTCACCTTGGGGAGCTCCGGTCCCATTTGTGAGAAAGAAAGATGGTTCCCTTAGGATGTGTATAGATTACCGTCAGTTGAGCAAGGTTACCATAAAAAATAAGTATCCTCTTCCGAGAATCGATGATCTTTGCGATCAACTTCAGGGTACTTCTTGTTTTTCTAAGATAGACCTCAAGTCACCATCAGTTGAAAGTAAGGGAATATGACATTCCAAAGACAACATTCAGGACCCGTTATGGTCATTATGAGTTTCTGGTCATGTTGTTCAATTTAACCAATGCGTCTGCAACATTCATGGACCTTATAAATAGAGTATTCAAGCCTTATTTAGATATGGTTGTTATCGTGTTCATTGATGACATACTAATCTATTCGAGGAATGAGGAAGATCATGCTAGTCATCTCATAGTAGTTCTCCAAACTCTAAAGGATAAAAAGCTATATGCTAAGTTCTCAAAATGTGAGTTTTGGCTTGAGTCTGTGACATTATTAGGCCACATTATTTTCGGTGATGGAATTAGAGTTGACACTCAGAAAATAGAGGCAATGTAGAATTAGCCTAGACCCACATCTCCAACTGATATTAGGAGTTTCTTGGGGTTGACTGGATATTATAGAAGGTTTGTCGAGGGATTTTCATCTATTTAATCTCCTTTGACCAAGTTGACTCAAAAAACAGTGAAGTTTCAAGGGTCTGAAGCTTGTGAGAAAAGCTTTCAGGAATTGAAAAAGAGGTTGACTACTGCCCTAGTATTGACCTTAATAGAAGGTACGCAAGGCTTTATTGTATACTGTGGTGCATCCAGAGTTGGTTTGGGTTGTGTGTTAATGCAGAATGACAAAGTTATAGCTTATGCCTCCAGACAGTTGAAAGTTCATGAGAAGAATTACCCAACCCATGATTTAAAGTTGGTTGTCGTAGTATTTGCTTTGAAAATATGACTCATTTATCTTTATGGTGTGCATGTGGATGTGTTCACCAATCACAAGAGTCTTCAGTATGTGTTTAGTCAGAAAGAGCTTAATCTCAGAAAGAGAAGGTTGTTAGAATTACTCAAGGATTATGGCATGAGCATTCTTTATCACCTAAGTAAGGCTAATGTTGTTGTTGATGCCTTAAGCAGGTTGTCTATGGGTAGTACCGCCCATTTTGAGAAAGATAAGAAAGAGTTAGCAAAAGAGGTGCATAGACTTGCACTACTAGGAGTTCGAATAATGGATTCCAAATAAGGAGGAGTAGTGGTAATGAATGGGGCTGAATCATCATTAGTGTCAGGAGTAAAAGAGAAGCAAGACTAAGATCCTTTATTACTTGAATTAAAGGCAAGTGTTCATAAGCAAAAAAAAAAGTGATGGATTTTGAACAAGGGGGAGATGGTGTTTTGAGGTATCAAGGTAGATTGTGTGATTGATTTCAACGGTAATTGGGATGATCACCTACCTCTCATTGAGTTCGCTTACAATAATAGTTACCACTCTAGCATCCAGATGGCTCTTTATGAAGCTTTTTATGGGAGAAGATTCATACCTCCTATGGGATGGTTTGAAGTTGGTGAATCTAGGTTAATAGGACAAGACTTAGTTCGTCAAGCTATGGAGAAAGTGAAAGTTATTCAAAAGAGATTGAAAACAGCCTAGAGTCGTCAGAAATTCTACACTGATAGTAGGAGGAGGGAGTTAGAGTTTGAAGTACACGCTTGAGTTTACTTGAAAGTTTCACCAATGAACGATGTTATGAGACTTGGTAAGGATGGGAGGCTTAGTCCCGAGTATATTGGACCTTACAGAATATCGAAAAGGGTTGGTAACGTAGCTTATGAGTTGGACTTACCACAAAAGTAATCTCATTCGAGGATGAATGTTCCCAAGGAGGAGATATTGTAACATATCGCTAATTGGAGATATTGTAACATATCGGTAATTGAAATAACTAGAAAGGTCTAGAATTAGAAAGAGCCAATATTTGGAAAGAATGAAAATTTGGAAATTTGGTTAAGTTCAGTTTGAGTTTTTGGTCAACTTCAAACAAACATAACTCCTAGCTCAGGATGAGTTAGGTGTGCTTCAAGTTACCGTAGGAAATATCTTTGAATTTTCTTTCCCACGCCACTGAGATTGCATGATTCCGAGTTCGTATGAGTGAGATATGCCCTTTGGAAGTTGGGCTATTTGGATAAGGAAAGTCCAATCCGGATTTTAGAAGGGTATTTTAGTCTTTTCCATGCCCAATTAGTTGATTAAGTTTTTGGTAATTATTTTAAGGTCTAAACTGACTGAATTCAGTTTATGCTTTTGGAATTTGAGTTAGAATTTGGAGAGAAGAGAAAAGAAAAGGAGAAGGAGCAAGAATAGTCAAGATCTTCAAGAATCGCTTGTGGATTTCGTCAAGGGGTGATCTCTACGAGGTATGTCAGACTTTCATAGCATTGGCTTCATTCACCCACGCGCCAAACATGTTTAGTTTAGCGAAATTTGTTCTAAAAATGCTGAAAGTTTGATGTTCTTGATGTGTATTCTTGAAATTGATGTCATTCTTGAATTGGGCTGATATTAGGATGTTTTTGAGATCTTTGCGTCGAGTTTTAGAGTTTCTTTGAGTTAGGTTCTAGAGTACAAATGTTGGGTATCTGAATCTAAAGAGAATTTGAAAAAAATAGTCAAGTTTAGGTGAATTGGACTGGAAAACGAAGAAGGAAAAAGTCGGGCGAATTTGGGTAGTGGGGCTGCGTCACGGACCTGCCCCTCAGATTCAAGAAAAATCCCTTCGCGGAGCGGAGCGGTCACGGACCGTTTTGCCTCAAAAATTATTTTCGCGACAAAAAATTTAAATGCATCTCCGCGTTGCGGACTTGCTTCCACACAGTGATTTCTTGATCTTTTCTCATGTTTAGCTATTTAAAATCACTCCTAAACATCATGAGATCTTCGCTATCAAAAATCACAATCCTTGAATCCATAATTCAATTCAAGGAAAGTTAAGGGTCGAGTCAAGATAAGTTAAGATCCAAGTCAAGAGAAGTTGAGAGCCTAGTCAAAAGAAGTTCTTACAGTTTTCCAAAAGTTTTTTACAAACGTTTTAACTTTGTTTTAAGACTTGAGTTTTGAGTTGAATAAAGAGTAAAGTTTGAAGTTCATTTGTTCAAACGAGTATATCGGGACTATGTATTCCCAAAGAGTAAATATTTTCACATTTAAAGAAGAAAGGAAACCTTGATTTCCAAAACAGCCTTTGAGCTAGTTTTCAGTTAAAGAGTAAATGTTTTCACATATGAGGAAGAAAGGAAACTTTGATTTCCAAAAGAGCATTTGAGCTAGTTTTCAGTAAAGAGTATATGCTTTCACAATTAAGTAAGAGAGGAAACTGAGATTTCCAAGATAGCCTTTGAGCTAAGTTTTGAGCAATTATCTCAAACCACATAAAGAAGTTACGTTTTTAAACATAAAGAGCTAGTATATTTTGGGAGTAGTATTGAGCACCGATATGGGAGAGAGTTCAGAAAACTCCGAACTGCCATAAACCATGTATCCATCATTGGTAGAAAAGGGTCATACTTTTTAGATGATTCCTTTAGTGATTTTTAGCATAGACTAGTGGATCCACTTAGTAGTTCAGGTTCTATACCCCCAACAAGGTATAGTGCAGACGCAAGTAACAAGGGTCGTCCTAAACCTTGCTGGGGGTATAGAACCTGAACTACTAAGTGGATTCACTAGTCTATGCTAAAAAGCACTAAGGAATCGTCTAAAAAGTATGATCCTCTTCTACCCATGATGGCTACATGGTTTATGAAGACTTGAGTAATTATGAGCTCGTGTCCCCATATCGGTGCTCAATACTACTCCCAAAATATACTCAGCTCATATGTTTTTAAAACAAAAACTCTTTCTTTGGTTTGAGATAATTACTCAAAACTTAGCTTAAAAGCTCTCTTGGAAATTGGTGTTTCCTTTCTTGCTCAAATGTGAAAACATTTTTAACTCATGGGAACGTTCCCGTATAATCTTTGAAGAAATGAACTTTACTCTTACTTCTTACGTAACTCAAAGCTTAAGTCTTAAAACAAGGTTAAAACGTGTAATATCTCTCTATTTGAAAGAACTAGGAAGAGTTAAAAATTAGAAATAGTCATTTTAGGAAAGAATGGAAAATTTGGAAATTTGGTTAAGTTATGTTAAGTATGGTTTTTGGTCAACTTCAAACTACCATAACTCCTAGCTCATATTGATTTAGGTGTTCTTCCAGATACAGTAGGAAATATTGTTGAATTATCTTTCTAACGCCGCCAAGTTTGCGTGATTCCAAGTTCATATGAGTGAGATATGCCCATTGGAAGTTGGGTTGTTTGGATAAGGAAAGTCCAATCCGAATTTTTAAAGGGTAGTTTGGTCTTTTCCTAGACCAATTGTTTTATTTCATTTTTGGTAATTAAGTTAGGATCTAATCAGAATTAGATCATTTTATGCTTTTACCAAAATACGCTAGGGCTTGGAGAAAAGAGAAAAGAGAAAAGAGGAGAAAGGAGAAGAAAAGTTCATAGTTCGTCGAGTTCTTGGAGATTTTCGTGTGGATTTCGCCAAGGTTTAATCCCTACGAGGTATGTGAGACTTTTATAGCGTTGGGTTCGTTCACCCACATGCCAAACATGTTTAGTTCAGTGAAATTCGTTCAAAAAAAGGTTGAAAGTTTGATGTTCTTGATATGTATTCTTGAATTTTCTTTCGTTCTTGAATTGGGTTGAGACTACGGAGTTTTAGAGATAAATACTTTAATTAATAGTTGTTTCGAGTTAGATTCTTGTGTACATATGCTGGGTATCTGAATCTAAAGAGAATTTTAGAAAAATAGTCAAGTTTAGGCAAATTGGAGCTGGAAAACAAAGACAGAAAAAGTCGGGCGAATTTGTTAACCCAAAAAAGAGTGAAGTTTCAATGGTCTGAAGCTTGTGAGAAAATCTTTCCGGAATTGAAAAAGAGGTTGACTACTGCCCTAATATTGACCTTAATAGAAGGTACGCAAGGCTTTATTGTATACTGTGGTGCATCCAGAGTTGGTTTGGGTTGTGTGTTAATGCAGAATGACAAAGTTATAGCTTATGCCTCCAGACAGTTGAAAGTTCATGAGAAGAATTACCCAACCCATGATTTAAAGTTGGTTGTCGTAGTATTTGCTTTGAAAATATGACTCATTTATCTTTATGGTGTGCATGTGGATGTGTTCACCAATCACAAGAGTCTTCAGTATGTGTTTACTCAAAAGGAGCTTAATCTCAAACAAAAGAGGTGGTTAGAATTACTCAAGGATTATGACATGAGTATTCTTTATTACCCATGTAAGGCTAATGTTGTTACTGATGCTTTAAGCAGGTTGTCTATGGATAGTACCGCCCATGTTGAGGAAGAAAATAGAGAGTTAGCGAAAGATATGCATAGACTGGCATGATTTGGAGTTTGACTAATGGATTCCACGGAAGGAGGAGTAGTGGTGATGAATGGGGATGAATCATCATTAGTGTCAGAAGTAAAGGAGAAGCAAGACAAAGATATTATTTTGCTTGAATTAAAGGCAAATGTTCATAAGCAGAAAGTATTGGCTTTTGAACAAGGGGGAGATGGCGTATTGAAGTATCAAGGTAGGTTGTGTGTACCAAGTTTGGATGAACTCCAAGAGAGGATCATGGAGGAAGCTCATAGATCTAGATATTCCATTCATCCAGGTTCCACAAAAATGTATCGTGATTTGAGAGAATTTTATTGGTGGAGTAGTATGAAGAAGGGCATTGCAGAATTTGTTGCTAAGTGTCCAAATTGCCAACAAGTTAAAGTAGAGCATCAAAGGCCCGGTGGTTTGCCTCAGAATATAAAACTTCCAGAATGGAAGTAGGAGATGATCAATATGGACTTCATCACAGGTTTACCAAGGTCTTGCAGGAAGCATGATTCTATTTGGGTGATTGTCGATAGAATGACGAAATCAGCCCACTCTTTGCCTGTAAAGACTACCTATTCGGCAGAAGATTAAGTTGTAGATTCAATAGGTAGTTAGACTCCATGGGGTGCCAGTTTCAATTATTTCAGATAGAGGTGCACAATTTACTACACCGTTCTGGAAATCTTTTCAAAAAGGCTTGGGTTCAAAGGTGAACTTAAGTACTGCCTTTCATCCTCAGATAGATGGGCAAGAAGAGCGTGCTATTCAGACCTTAGAGGATATGTTGATGGCTTGTGTGATTTATTTCAAAGGTAATTGGGATGATGACCTACCTCTTATTGAATTTGCTTACAACAATAGTTACCACTCTAGCATCCAGATGGCTCCTTATGAAGCTCTTTATGGGAGAAGGTGCAGATCTCCTATTGGATGGTTTGAAGTTGGTGAAGCAGGGTTGATAGGACCAGATTTAGTCCATCAAGCTATGGAAAAAGTGAAAGTGATTCAAAAGAGGTTGAAAACGGCACAGAGTCGTCAGAAATTCTACACTGATGTTAGGAGAAGGGAGTTAGAGTTTGAAGTAGATGATTGGGTATACTTGAAAGTTTCACCCATGAAGGGTGTTATGAGATTTGGTAAGAAGGGGAAGCTTAGTCCCCGGTATATTGGCCCTTACAAGATATCAAAAAAGGTTGGTAATATAGCTTATGAGTTGGAGCTACCATAAGAATTAGCCGCGGTTCATCTGGTATTTCACATCTCTATGTTGAAGAAGTGCATGGGCGATCCTTCATTGATTATAGCAACTGAAGATATTGGGATCAAGGACTGCTTGTCTTATGAGGAGATTCCGATTCAGATTCTAGATTGTCAAGTTCGCAAGTTGAGGACTAAAGAAGTAGCATCAGTCAAAGTTCTTTGGAGGAACCAGTTTGTTGAGAAAGCTACTTGGAAAGCTAAAGAAAATATGAAGAAGCGGTATCCACATCTCGTTGAGACCAGAGAAATTCCAGATCAAGGTACTAATTCTCTTCTTAGTACTTTTTAATTTATAAGTGGCATGTTGTATTAGCATTGCTTGTTAGATGTTTGAGTTGAATGTTAGAGGTTACACCCTTAGCCTAGTAAAAGTAATCTCATTCGAGGACGATTGTTCCCAAGGGGGAGATATTGTAACATCTTACTATTTGAAAGAACTGGGAAGAGTTCAAAATTGGAAATAGTAATTTTGGGAAAGAATGGAAAATCTGGAAATTTGGTTCAAAAGAGGTTGAAGATTGATGTTCTTGATATGTATTCTTGAATTTGCTTTCGTTCTTGAATTAGGCTGAGACTGAGGAGTTTTAGAGATTAATATGTTGATTTTAAGAGTTGTTTTGAGTTATATTCTTGTGTATATATGTTGGGTATTTGAATCTAAAGATAATTTGAGAAAAATAGTCGAGTTTAGGCGAATTGGGGCTAGAAAATGAAAAAGGAAAAAGTCCGGCAAATCTGGGCTTTGGGTCCGCGTCGCGGACCTGCTCTTCAGATTTGAAAAAAGTTTCTTTGCGTCGCGGAGCGGTCACGGACCGTTCTGCCTCAAAAGTTATTTCGCGACCAAATAATTAAATATATCTCCGCGTCATGGACTTGCTTTCAGACAATGATTTCTTGATCTTTTCTCATGTTTATTTATCTAAAAACACTCCTAAACATCATGAGATCCTTCCTATCACAATCCTTTAATCCATAAATTCAAATTCAAGGAAAGTTAAGAGTCAAGTCTAGAAGTTAAGAATCAATTCAAGAAAAGTTCATAAAGTATTTCAAAAGTCTTTCACAAACGTTTTAACTTTGTTTTAAAACTTAAGCCTTGAGTTTAGTAAAGAGTAAGAGTAAAGTTCATTTCTTCAAAGATTATACGGGAACTAAGTATTCCCAAGAGTTAAATATGTTTTCACATTTGAGCATGAAGGGAAACACCAATTTCCAAGAGAGCTTTTAAGCTTAGTTTTGAGTAATTATCTCAAACCAAAGAAAGAGGTTTTGTTTTAAAAACATATGAGCTAAGCATATTTGGGTGTAGTATTGAGCACCGATATGGAGACGCAATTTTATAATAACTCAAGTCTCCGTAAACCATGTAGTCATCATGAGTAGTAAAGGATCATACTTTTTAGATGACTCCTTAAGTGCTTTTTTGCATAGACTAGTGGATCCACTTAGTTAAGGCATTCTATATGACGACAAAGTATAGGACAGTTTTGGCAGTATGGGCAAGACGATGCATCACCACTTAGGCTCATAATGGTGGTTGTCGGTTAGAGAACTCCCCTAGTATTGCATTACTTTATTAATACGAGTAAGTTGAGTTGTTATTGCATTTTCTTTAACAAACTGAGCTGATTCTATTGTTTTAAAAAGCTTCCTATAAATTGCATGTGTATTATTGCTTTATATTGAGTTAAGTTATTCATGAGTTGAGTAAAGCCAAGGTAACTGTTCTTTATCAGATTCTTTTCAAGCTTACATTATAGTTTAGTATTCCCCTCGCATACTCGTACATTCAATGTACCGATGCCATTTGGCCAACATCATTTTATGATGCAGACACAGGAAATCAGTATCAGCATCAAGGGCCCCGTTAATCCAGTTGAGTACTCAGAATTAGTTGGTGAGCCTCCTGATTTTCGGAGGACTCATTTTACTTTGATTTTAGTATTTCTGTTGTTAGGATGATCGGGGATCTTGTCCCGACATCCCTCTTTGTTTTAGAGGCTTCATAGACAGTTAGTAGTTCAGTTGTCTTTACATTATTATTTCATATGTTAAGACTTGAGTTGTCATTTTGGCCAAGTTGAATGTTTGACCTTTAAACGTTCTAAGTTATTTTATTAAACATTTGAGTAGAAATGCATTTGATCATTGTAAAAATGCTTAGAGTCTTCCGCTGAGTAAGTAAGCCAGGCCAAGGGTTCGCTTGGGGCCAACAATGGTTCTCGAGTGCCAGCCACGTCCGGAGTGTAGGCTCGGGCCCTTGAATTTCAGGGACTGACTTGGGGCGCTCTGGCTGGCACGGCGCCTCAGAGGTCAAATTTTAGAGCCCCTTTTGGGGAGCTCTAGCTAGGGAGGCCCCCCAGACCCCTGTCCAGGTGATTTCTTCTTCATTTTTCAACTCTAAACCCCCTATTTAAACTTGGTTCTTTTCCCAAACACTTAGAATCAACTATATCATCAATATATGAAAGATTTTACTCGAAAACACACCTAAAATCATGAATCAAACTCAAGAAACTTCAACAACAAGAACCCACAAGATTTTAATCTAATTATCATCAAGAACTCATAAGATTTGCTTTCAAACAATACAATTTCACTAAATAGAATCATGATTGGCGCGTGGGTGAACTAACCCAACGCTATGTGATCTCACATACCTCGTAGGGATTAACCCTTGGCGAATTCCACACGAAATTCTCCAAGAAATCGACGAACCTTGAACCTTTCTTCTTTTTTCTCCTCTTTTCTCTTTTCTCCAAGCCCTAGCGTATTTTGGTAAAAGCGTAAACTGATCTAATTCTGATTAGACCCTAACTTAATTACCAAAAATAAAGTAAAACAATTGGGCAAGCAAAAAAGACCAAACTACCCTTTCAAAATCCGGATCGGACTTTCCCTATCCAAACAACACAACTTCCAATGGGCATATCTCACTCATACAAACTCGAAATACTGCAAACTCGGCGGTGTTGGAAAGATAATTCAAAGATTTTTCCTATGGTATCTGTAAGCACACCTAAATCATCTTGAGATAGGAGTTATGGTAGTTTGAAGTTGACCCAAAACTCATTCTTAACTTAACTTAAACAAATTTCCAGATTTTTCATTCTTTCCAAAAATGACTCCTTTCAACTTTTTGCTCTTTCTAGTTCTTTCGAATAGCGAGATGTTACAATATCTCTCCCTTGGGAACATTCATTCTCGTATGAGATTACTCTTCCTAGGCTAAGGGTGTAACATCTAATATTCAGCTCAAACACCCAACAAGCAAATCTAACACATCAAGTATATAAATTAAAGAGTACTAAGAAGAGAATTAGTACCTTGGTCTGGAATTTCTCTAGGCTCAAAGAGATGTGGATATCTCTTTTTCATATTCTCCCTAGCTTCCCAAGTAGCTTCTTCAACAAATTGATTCCTCTAAAGGACTTTGACTGATGCTACTTTCTTAGTCATCAACTTGCGAACCTGGCAATCTAGAATCTGAACCGGAATCTCCTCATATAATAAGCTATCCTTGATACCAATATCTTCCATTGGTATGATAAGTATAGGATCCCCCATGCACTTCTTCAACATGGAAATATGAAATACCGGATGAACAGCTGCTAACTCTTGGGGTAGCTCTAACTCATAAGCTACATTACCGATCCTTTTGGATAATCTGTAAGGGCTAATATACTGGGGACTAAGCTTCCCTTCCTTACCAAATCTCATAACACCCTTCATGGATGAAACTTTCAAGTATACCCAATCATCTACTTCAAACTCTAACTCCATTCTCCTAATATCAGTGTAGGATTTCTGACGACTCTACGTTATTTTCAACCTTTCTTGAATAACTTTCACCTTTTCCATAACTTGATGCACTAAGTTTGGTCCTATCAACCCAGCTTCACCAACTTCAAACAATCCAATAGGAGATCTGCATCTTCTCTCGTAAAGAGCTTCATAAGGAGCCATGTGGATGCTAGAATGGTAACTATTGTTGTAAATAACTCAATGAGAGGTAGGTGATCATCCCAATTACCGTTGAAATCAATCACACAGGCCCTCAACATATCTTCTAAAGTCTGAATAGTGTTATCTGCTTGACCATTTGTCTAAGGATGAAAAACAATATTCAAGTTCACCTTTGAACCCAAACCTTTCTGAAAATATTTCCAGAACTATGCAGTAAATTGTGCACCTCTATCTGATATAATCAAAACATGGACTTCATGAAGTCTCACTACCTCTTGAATGTATAACTTGGCATAATTTTTTGCTGAATAGGTAGTCTTTACAGGTAAAAAGTGGGTTGATTTCATCATTCTGTCAACGATCACCCAAATAAAATCATGTTGCCTACGAGACCTTGGTAAACCTGTGATGAAATCCATATTGATCATCTCCCATTTCCATTTCGGAAGTTCTATATTCTGAGCCATATCACCGGGCCTTTGGTGCTCTACTTTAACTTGTTGGCAATTCGGACACTTAGCAACAAATACTGCAATGCCCTTCTTCATACTACTTCACCAATAAACTTCTCTCAAATAGCGATACATCTTTGTGGAACCCGGATGGATAGATATTTGGAGCTATGAGCTTCTTCTATAATTCTTTCTTGGAGTTCATCCACCCTTGGTACACACAACCTACCTTGATACCTCAATACGCCATCTCCCCCTTGTTCAAAAGCCAATACTTTTTTATTATGAACATTTGGCTTTAATTCAAGCAAAATAGGATCTTGGTCTTGCTTCTTTTTTACTTCTGACACTAATGATGATTAAACCCCATTCATCCCTACTACTCCTCCTTCCGTGGAATCCATTAGTCGAACTCCCAATCGTGCAAGTCTATGCACATCTCTTGCTAACTCTTTCTTATCTTTCTCAAAATGGGCGGTACTACCCATAGACAACTTTCTCAAGGGATCATCAACAACATTAGCCTTACCTGGGTGATAAAGAATACTCATGTCATAATCCTTGAATAATTCTCACCACCTCATTTATCTGAGATTAAGCTCTTTCTGACTAAACACATACTAAAGACTCTTTTGATCAGTGAAAACATCCACATGAACACCATAAATATAATGGCGCCATATTTTCAAAGCAAAAAACACGGCAGCCAATTCTAGATCATGGGTTGGGTAATTCTTCTCATTACCTTTCAACTGTCTAGAGGCATAAGCTTTAACTTTGTCATTCTGCATTAACACACAACCCAAACCAACTCTAGACGAATCACAATACACAATAATACCTTGAGTACCTTCTGGTAAGGTCAATACTGGTGCAGTAGTCAACCTTTTTTTCAATTCCTGAAAGCTTTTCTCACAAGCTTCAGACCATTGAAATTTCACTATTTTCTGAGTCAACTTGGTCAAAGGGGATGAAATAGATGAGAACCTCTCCACGAATCTTCTACAATATCTAGCCAATCCTAAGTAACTCCTAATATTAGTTGCATATGTAGGTCTAGGCCAATTCTGCACTACCTCTATTTTCTGAGTGTCAACTCTAATTCTATCACCGAAAACTATGTGGCCCAAGAATCCCATGGACTCAAGTCAAAACTCACATTTATAGAACTTAGCATACAATTCCTTATCTTTTAGAGTTTGGAGAACTATTCTGAGATGGCTAGCATGATCTTCCTCATTCCTCCAATAGATTAGTATGTCATCAATGAATACGATAACAAACATATCTAAATAACGCTTGAATAGTCTATTCATAAGGTCCATGAATAATGTCGGTCCATTGGTTAAACCGAACGACATGACCAGAAACTCATAATGACCATAACAGGTCCTGAATGTTGTCTTTGGAATATCACATTCCCTTACTTTCAACTGATGGTAGCTAGATCTGAGGTCTATCTTACAGAAATAGGTAGCACTCTAAAGTTGATCGAAAGGATCATCAATTCTCGAAAGAGGATACTTATTCTTGATGGTAACCTTGTTCAACTAACGGTAATCTATACACATCCTAAGGGAACCATCCTTCTTCCTCACAAATAAGATCGGAGCGCCCCAAGGTGAGACACTTGGTCAAATAAAACTCTTATCAAAGAGATCTTTCAATTGTTCTTTTAGCTCTTTCAACTCTGTTGGTGCCATTTTATATGGAGAAATAGAGATAGGACGAGTATCGGGAAGAATATCTATACCGAAGTCTATTTATCTCTCAGGAGGAACTCCGGGTAGATCATCTGGAAAGACTTCTGGAAGCTCACTCACAACTAGAACTGTCTCAATATGAGGTATCTCAATACTAGAGTCATTAACTCGGACTAAGTGATAGATACAACCCTTGGAAACTAATTTTCTCTCCTTGAGGTACGAATTGAAACAACCCTTAGGCACTGCTGAACTGCTACTTCACTCTATAATTGGCTCATTAGGAATTTGGAACCTAACGACTCGAGTTCTACAATCAATAGAGGCATAACAGGCATGAAGCCAGTCAATACCTAGAATGACATCGAAATCTACCATGTCTAACTCAACTAAATCAGTCATGGTGCTCTTGTGATTGATGGACATGACACAATCACGATATACTCGCTCATCTAGAATAGACTCCCCAACAGGTGTAGAAACACAAAAGGGTTCACAAAGTTTCTCGAGAATAACATCAAATTTCATTACAACATAAGGAGTCACAAAATATAAACTCGTTTCTGGATCTAGCAAAGCATAAACATCAAGAGTAAAGGCTTTGATCATACCAGTGACAACATCTGGAGAATTCTCTTGCTCTTGAAGACTAGTGATCGCATAAAGGCGGTTTGCCCCTCCGCCAGTACTAGAAGTAGCTCCTCTAGGTGAAGCCTGTCTGGTGGAGCAACTGATGAAGATTGGGCTCTATTGCCCTAACTTTCATTACCTTTCCGTTTCTTAGGGCACTCTTTCATGAAGTAACCCTCTTGTCCACACTTGAAACAACCTATGGAGCCATCACGGTATTTACCTGGGTGGGTCCTACCACATTTAGCACATACATGAGTCTAGTTACCTCATTGTGCCACACTACAATGAGATTATGCAGGTCTAGCTCTGAAGTGCCGTAAATTTTGACTATTGTACTCCCATTTGTTTTTGGGTGCAGGTGCACTGGAAGATGATGGAGCATGTCCCTTTTGCTTTTATTGAAAGGAAGAATGATTCACATTATTTCTCTGCTGCCCAGACTCATTCCATGTCTTCACTTTCTTGTTTCTAAGCTCCTATCTATCCCTTAGCTTTTCTTCTTCAACCTGCTGCACATAAACCATCAAACTTGCTATATCCATGTCACCTATTAGCATCGTAGCCTTACCTTTCTTACTCGACAGACGAGACAGTCCAGCAACAAACAAACTCATCCTACTTCTCATATCCGCAACCATCTCCGGAGCATATCGGGAAATTGGGTGAACTTCAAGCTGTACTCATGAACACTTAGTGAATCTTGCTTAAGGGTGAGAAACTCTCGCACCTTGGCCTATCTCAACTCTCGGGGAAAGAAACGCCCCAAGAAGTCCTCCTCAAAACAAACCCAACCCGCAGGTCGTGCTCCCTCAGCTCTACCCTTCTTTCACTAACCAAACCAAGTCCTAACAACATTCTTCAGTTGATATGCAACTAGTTCCACTCGCTCAGCATCGATAGCATGCATAACTTCAAATACCTTTGTAGTTCCTCAATAAAATTCTCCGGATCCTCAATAGTGCTTGAACCAGTGAAACTTGGAAGATTCATCCTCAAGAACTCGCGGGTCCTCAAAGTATCAGCCTCTTCCTGTCAAACTCCTCTATATTTCCCAACCTGGTTAGTCACAACTTGGCTTAACATTCGAATCACTTCCCTAAACTCAGCTTTCGTGACTTCTCCTTGGGGTTGCACTTCAGGTGCATTAGGTACCCCTTGCTCCTCAATGTTCCTCCTAGCAGGACGACCTCAGACAGCTCTTCGTGGAGGCAGGATTAACTGAAACACACGCACAAGCACGAATTAGAAAAACTTTTTAGATATCAAACTCTAACGCACGAAATGAGTGTGACAGAAGTGAGGTAATTTCCTAACTGTTCCAGCCTCCTAATTATAGATGTGGTGCGCTTCACACCGATAAATAGGACTCTATAGACACGGCTTCATAGACTCATTAGGACTCTTGAACTCTGTGCTCTGATACCAAGTTTGTCACGCCCCGAGCCTACACCCTGGGTGGGACTGGCACTCGAGAACCATTGTTGGCCCAAAGCAAACCCTTGGCCTAGCTTACTTACTCAGCGAAAGACTTAAACATAATAAATAGTCTCAAAACATAACTCATGCAATAACTTAAAGAGATATAAAGCTTAGCCAAAATGGAAACTCAAGTCTTAACGTATACAACTGAAAACAGAAAGACTAAAGAACTATGACTACTCGTCTATGAAGCCTCTAAACAAAAAGGGATGTCGGGACAAGATCCCCGATCATCCTAACAACTGAAATACTTGAAAGCAAAGTAAAAGAAGTCCTCCGGAAAGCAATGAGGCTCACCAACTGACTCTGAGTGCTCAACTGTATCAACGAGGCGCTGGATGTTGACCCTAATTACCTGTGTCTGCATCATAAAATGATGCAGGCCAAATGGCATCAGTACATTGAATGTACGAGTATGCGAGGGGAAAACTAAACATCACATAAGCTTGAAAGGAATCTGAAAGGAACACTTACCTTAGCTTTACTCAACTCATGAATACTCAACTCAAATGAAAAGTAAAAACAACAATAAAGGTGCAGTTTATACAAAGCATTTAAAACAATAGGTGATAACTCAATATGTTAAAGAAATGCAATAACAACTTTGTTACATAGAAGTAATATAATATTGTGGAAGTTTCTCTAAACTACAACCACCACAATGAGCCTAAGTGATGATACATCGTCTTGCCTACGCTGCCAGAACTGTCCTATACTTTACCGTCTTATAGAACGCCTTAACTAAGTTGATCCACTAGTCTATGCTAAAAAGCACTAAGGAATCATCTAAAAAGTATGATTTTTTTCTAACCAGGATGGCTACATGGTTTATGAAGACTTGAGTTATTATGATCTCGCGTCTTTATATCGGTGGTCAATACTACTCCCAAAATATACTCAGCTCATATGTTTTTAAAACAAAAACTCTTTCTTTGGTTTTAGATAATTACTCAAAACTTAGCTTAAAAGCTCTTGGAAATCGGTGTTTCCTTTCTTGCTCAAATGTGAAAACATTTTTAACTCGTGAGAACGTTCCCATATAATCTTTGAAGAAATGAACTTTACTCTTACTCCTTACTCAACTCAAAGCTTAAGTCTTAAAACAAGGTTAAAACGTTTGTAAAAGACTTTTGAAAAACTCCATGAACTTCTCTTGACTTGACTCTTAACTTTCCTTGAATTGAATTATGGATTCAAGGTTCATGATCTCATGTTTATGGATGATTTCATGATATTTAGACGTACCTTAGAGTATAGATATCGACTAGAAAACATAGGTACGTTGCTAAGGAACTAGTACAGAAAGAAGGGGGAAAAGGTGGAAGAATTGGTGTCCTTGGCGCTCTGAAAGGCGCGGGGCGCCAGCCCTTGAATTTCAGGGACAGACTCGGGGCGCTCTGGCTGGCGCGGCGCCGCAGAGGTCAAATTTCAGAGCCCCTTTTGGGGCGCTCTGGCTGGGGCGGCGCCCCAGTCCCCTGCCCAAGTGACCTCCAACTTTTCTTCTTCGTTTTTCAACTCTAAACCCCTTATTTCAATTTGGTTCTTTTTCCAAACACTTAGAATCAACTATACCATCAATATATGTAATATTCTACTCGAAAATAAACCTAAAATCCTAAATCAAACTCAAGAAACTTCAACAACAAGAACCCACAATATTCAATCGAATTATCATCAAGAACTCATAAGATTTGCTTTCAAACAATACAATTTCGCTAAATTGAATCATGATTAGAGCGTAGGTGAACTAACTCAACGCTATGTGATCTCACATACCTCGTAGGGATTAACCCTTGGCGAAATCCACACGAAATTCTCCAAGAAATCGATGAACCTTGAATGTTTCTTCTCCTTTCTCCTCTTTTCTCTTTTCTCCAAGCCTAGCGTATTTTGGTAAAAGCGTAAACTGATCTAATTCTGATTAGACCCTAACTTAATTACCGAAAATGAAATAAAACAATTGGGCAAGGATAAGACAAAACTACCCTTTCAAAATTCGGATTGGACTTTCCTTATCCAAATAACCCAACTTCCAATGGGCATATCTCACTCATATGAACTAGGAATCGCGTAAACTTGGCGGCGTTGGAAAGATAATTTAAAGATCTTTCCTACGGTATCTGGAAGTACACCTAACTCATCATGAGATAGGATTTATGGTCATTTGAAGTTGACCCAAAATTCATTCTTAACTTAACTTAAACAAATTTCCAGATTTTTCATTCTTTCCAAAAATGACTCCTTTCAAATTTTAGCTCTTTCTAGTTCTTTCGAATAGCGAGATGTTAAACCTTGGACCTCACAACTCTTTGAACTCTTTTCCTTTTCTTTATTTGTGTCTTTTTATGCGTCTTTGAAATTATGGAAACTCTCGAAACTTGAGGCATGCCCATTGACAATGCCCTTGAGGATATATCACTCGATATAGATATATTATTAGGACTCCACAAGTACTAGTTTATTATAATCACTTCTTGAAGGCAGTTAATTAAATAGATAACACCTATTAGTTTGATTTAATTGATAGTTAATCACAAATCATCATTAGGAACGATACTTCACTTATCATATTATATGATAGAATCCCAAATATGTTTAGTCACTACATTTTTCAAAGATACTCAATGTTAATAAATTGAGGATATAATAGGAAAAATAAAATTGTCTCTTTTTAATTTGCCAAAAATGATAAGTAAAAGGAGAAATCAAATTAGAAAATATTTGACAAGTAAATAGGGACGAAGTGAGAAATAAATAAGTAATTTTTGTATCTCAATTTATGTCACGCGTTTTCTTATTTTGATCATGATGAATTCTATAAAATTTTACGTATTCCTATTATTAATAACTATTTGATTTTATAAATTTTTATTTTATCCGATAATTTATAAATATACAAACATCTATATTTTATTTATAGGAAACAAATTATCAACTAACAGTTTTCTTGAAGAATAGATACATCCTTTAAATTCTTGATCATTTTTTTTTTGTTAACCAAATTCTTAATGTCACGCCCCGAGCCTACACCTTGGGCGGGACCGACACTCGGAGACCATTGCTGGCCCCAAGCGAACCCTTGGCCTGGCTTTCTTAACTCAGCGGAAACCTAACTCAATGCAATGAAAGGTCATAAGACAACTTAACTGATAAAATCTGGCCAAACAGGCAACTCGAGTCTCAAAATAGAATATTTACATATATACATGGATGAGAGACTCAAAACTAACTGACTGACTGTCTATGAAGCCTCTAAAATACTGAGATGGATGTTGGGACAGACCCCGCAACATCCTAATAAAACAAAACTAGGAACACAAAATATCCGAGTCCTCCGGAAAGCAAGGAGGCTCACCACTGAC